>CACRXP010000030.1:1992301-2020602 GCA_902702965.1 Spirometra erinaceieuropaei | reverse complement strand
TGCACACCAACCGGTGGTGAGATTGGCCACAGTGACTGACACGGCGTAAAAGCCTACGTCTAAGGCGTGGTATACGCAAGTGCGGCAACAATTATGGTTGCGCGGTGGTTCAGATGGATAATATTTTTTTATTCCAATGAAAGGAAATAAAAGTCAGAAAAGATGGGCACAGGTTCAGTCAACATACCGCCCGTAGGTGTCAGCTCAATGTTCTTCTTATCGTGTTCCAGGCGTTTCTTCAGGTCCTCGCAAAGGGACATCAGGTATTCACGGATACGACGCTTTTCGGTCTGGATAGGACAAGTAAATTGAAGAGACTGCTGTACTTACCGCACAGTCCTGCTCACACACCTTGATCTCGCGTTCATACTGACAGTGGACTTCGTCAATCTAAAAAAAAGATACAGGCCCCTGCCTGGACCAATTTCTCAAGCAGTACCTTGTGTTCGTGGAGGATCTGAATTCTCAGTCGCTGATCAGAAAGCCAGTTCTCCGCCCTCTTAGAGGCCTTGCACAACTCTGCATGAAACAGTAAAATGGGGAACCGGCTGGCTGTCTTACCTGGATGCACGCCTTCGTTCAGTTGCCTCAACTGGTTGGTTAGATTGTGCAACTTTTCAAAGTATTCTCTAGGAAAGACCGTGGTAAATGGTGCGAGGTCGGCGGACAAACCTTTCCGAAACGTCGTCGTCATCATCATCGTCGTCTTCCTCCTCCTCTTCCTCCTCTTCATCTTCCTCTTCTTCTTTACACGAAACTGCTGATTGAGAGGGGGGGGGGAGTTGAAGGGAAAGGACTCGACTTACTCTCCTCATTGTCGCACTCTCGGCTGTTGTAGCCATTTAAACGGTGGGATGATTTGATCGGCATTTACTAAAACAAAACGGTGAACAATAAAGTAGGCCTAGTGGCAAAATTAAGGAAAGTCAGAAGCAAGACGAACGGTCAAGATGGAGACATGTAAAAAAGACTAGCAAAAGCGCCTTGATCATGCACAGAGTGAAAAATTTCAGCCGTGCGAGAAGACTTGCCATCAGTTTCTGGGAACTAACCAAATTTCTTCCAAGCAGACCTTCACTGGTAACTTTGACGGTAACAATCGGGAGAGGGCACCCAAATATCCGTTGCCTAGAAATAATACCTGCTATACCTACTTGAGTAGGTTATGGCCCTACATATTTCTTGTTTCATCCAACCTCAATTTTATCTGATCTGCAGTCCACATACTGCCTCACTTTGATTATCAAAGTCTCCAGCAGTTGAGATGTTTACCGCTGCAGACCGAGCCATGGTTAATCAACCTTCACCTAGGCTTACACGACTGAAGAGTGACAGCAGTAGTGGGATTGCGGCTAAAGCTACCCTTGCATACCTAAGGAGAGTTGAGAAACGATCGCCGTAGACCCACCCTACGTTAAACAACCTTAATATAAGCTTGCACTTCTGACAAGCGATCGCAGTAGTCCCTATGCGGATTATTCTATAGTAGCTTACCTACGGACAATTGCAATACGATCGCCGTTGACCAAACACTTCGATTATCAATTTTTACCACTACTTCCAGAGGTCAAGAGCTACCGCAGTCGCCAGTGTGCGTCTCAGTCATTGGCTGCGATAAGATCGCTGCTTTGGCCGGCAGTATTTTTTTGGGTGCCCTCTCCCGATTGTTACCACTTTGACATGTGAGCGCCTGCTCTTGTCAGTTGAATAAGCACAAATCCTGTAAGATGAACAATCGCAAAGGGAAAGCACACGTTATCCTCCTCGAACTTTACGTTCTTTTCATGCAGAGCCCCTATTCGTCTGGAGGAATTCCTCCATATTGAAGAAACCACGGACTCCCTAGGCACTGCGCTGCTGAAATTCAATAACAATTCGGAGAACTACTTCATTCGCTCAATTTCTCCGCATCGCTTATTGGTAGTCGTGGTCGGCATCCATCGCCAATTTAGGTGTGCGCAGCCTTAAATCCACACTCTTTTCCCTCACCCACCTTGATCCCCATGACAAGAAAATGGCAGGGCGACCGGAGGTTGGCTCGGACGCGACGGCTCACAAAGGTAAGCAACTCGCCTATGCGTGCTAGGTACGACCTAGTCCTCACACAACGAATCAGGTTTTCGACGGAAGGAGAGCTCAAATCTCACATGCGTCAGACATGTGCCCGAACCCTTTGCAACCACTCGAAACCCTTCGGCTTTATCCGGAACTAAAACCATCGCTCAGCAATCGAAAGACGAACTTACTTTTGGCCTAACTGAAATGCGACTTGAAAGAATGACTCACATGAGACTCAAACGGCGCCTTATTAAGCTCGGGCTTTCTAGAGGAAGTCATCTGATGCAATGGACACCACAAAATACACCCTATCCAGACAGAACCTAGCCCCTTTGATGTGAAACTCAAGGTGCTGCGTCCAGTCAGCAGTCGCGTTCGAGGACTTACTTAGCGTGGTGACTAAAGGCTTATTCTGCATTCGCCAACTCAATGACGGCTGGCAAAATTCCTCAATCCATGCGTTACCGCTAGAGACGGCTGGAACTGAAGTTGTCGTTCATACTCGCAGCTCGAGCGCAGGCCCCTTGATTATTCAGGGCTAAGTCAAGCGTCCAGATGGTTATGCCAGTCACCTGATGAATAACGACCACTGATTATCCGTCGCTTCGCGACCGAATGAATGAGTTCCAGATCGGAGTTCTAACGCAAGCAGGAATCGTTCGCATTCCGTTCTGGAATCCAAACCGGTCAGTGAACGAAGATTAACTGCTCAGGTTTGTCACCTGCCAACTGAGGGGACAACGCGGTCTGATCCATGACTGAGGATTAGACTAGGGCGGCTTCTACGTCTTAATATGACCCTTAAGGCACTCTCACTCTCTCGACATTCGTGGGCTGGTACACGAAGTGGGGACCAGGTCATGTGAGGGACGGGTAGACGGGTCGTTTTGCCTTGTCAGTCACTGCGTCCACGCCCGTCTCCGGTCGTCTTGACTTGGTCTTGCCATCAGAGGAAAGTGGGTAATGGAGGGGTGGGTGAGGAAGAAGCTTCGTAAGTCACCGATACTGTGTTCAGCCCACTGTGCAAGCGCTCGACGTAGTGTCTCGCGAGGGTCGAACTGTCGTGATTAACTAACTGGCGATCGGGGATATTCAGGCAGCAGCGGTGTTATCAGATAAGGCGAATTTTGTAAAGCAGCCAAAATCATCGGTGTTTTGATAACGGTGCTGCCGACAGAAGCGAAGAGACGAGTCTTAGGACACAGTCGTGAAGAAAGGTCAGTGGGTCAGATGGTCGGACAATCATCACACCAACATCCAACAGCCGTGATGAAATTGCCGCGATCGACGACGCGAATGTCGGCCATCGAACAGTTATCGCACCAAGTTACACGATCCCCAATGAAGGGGAGGAGCCGTGAATTTTCATTGGTATGCGGTAGTATATCGACCGCGTCCTATAAATACTGCAGCCTCTTGTGCATGAACCACCCGTATTTGCTATTGTCCCTGATGATAGGTACGAGCAGGAAACGTCAGGCGAATAAGGGTATTGCTGATACTTCACGACTGTTTGCTTGGCACGCCCAACAGCTTGTTTATTTTACACAGACCGTGTCAATATCCGTCATCTCTGGGTGCGCCGTGTAGACAGAAACCAAACTAACGGGGTGCCGGCGCTTCTCCAAAGTTTTTGTCTTCCTCATAGGCTCTGTAGACTGCGTCTGATTGTCCACCGAGGATCCCCTTGGTCGATCCTGTTGTAAGACGATAGACCGCTGACGCTGCCAAGGGTTAACTAAATTCGTTATCACGAAAAAGACCTACAGACATTTAGCCACGAAACAAGCGAATCCTTATACGTCACATTCGGTCTCCCCCAAAGCGACAGACTAGCTTTGTAAATCCGCACCGGTAAATCACCCCGCGTTTGCAGTAATTCGAGTTTCGGATAGAAAACCAACAACGAAAAGGTAGCCCGAAATGGTCATTTATGCTTTATTAGCCGTCGTCACTTAGTCATGCCCGAAACCCGACTTAAATAACCTTGGATAAGCGGCACGACTGCCTGACGACGACTCATAAGGCAGCAATGGCTATCTCAGTTTCCCCTGTCTTGGTAGGTATTCCTTCTGCATCATCACTTGAAGCGAAGCAGTCGTCTGCTAATGTCTTAGATTGGGGCTCCATACTACAACGCGACGAGCATGTTTAGCACTGTAAAAAGTTCGGTGAGCGTCCCTTTATTGTTAGGTAATGTCCTGTACAACAGAGATCCGAAGTAGTTAAGTGATGTTACAGTGAAGAAGTTCAAAACACAGAGCTTTAGGTAGACAACAAAGGCAATTAAAATGAGTTTCCGAAAAACAAAGACGAGTATTTATTTTTATGCGACCGGAGGTACCTGCTCCGTTATGAAGTAATGCGCAACTTCCGCTACGCTAGGTCCAGCCCAGTAAAACGTACGTGTGAACTTCAGCTGGTTCTGTCGAAACCACTGGAATTCGCGTGACACAATCTAAAGGGACAAGATCCGATCATGGCAATACGACTATGCGGATGCAAGGCATGCTCCCTGTGTCAAAGAGCGGATCGTAGCCTGCAAGTGTTTGTTGTATGGTATTTGAGCATGATTTACCGAAAGCATCTCGCAGAACACGTTCGCAGCTAACAGCTTTATAATTTATTAAAAACATAGGCGAAAAAATAAGCCCTTCCCAAACTCATTGGAATAGAGAGCATGATGAGGTGGCATGTCCACATGAAGGCGGAATCGGCGGGGAAGTCAGCCCAGATAAGCCAGCCGGACAAAGTCTGCTGGGGGGTATGAGACCGACCAAATACAACGAAAGGTTACTGATCGTGAAGTGGTTAGCCGGCAGCATGTGCACCGTCAAAAGAATGCCCACAACTTCTCTACCATATCATCAAGAAACAAAATCTTGGACTGTTCAGCCATTTAAAAGTCGTCTGAAATCATGCACGATGAAGCATATGTTCAATACTGAAGTGCTGTTGAGGCGCTCGTCTCATCTCAGGATCCTAATAGCCTGCTAATGTGCGCTCAGACAGTCACATCCAGCTCACAGAGTGTATCCGACAGCACGTTCCCGAACCTTTCAAACTGCCTCTGATTGGCCTTCAGCACTGTACATTCGAAGGATATTCAGACTTAAAAGGGGTTGTCTTCAACGACGTTTCACTACTGCAGTGATTTAAGAACGATGCCTGCTTAAAGAAACCAGTGCGTATGGGGTATCCTGCTAGTGGGGTCACACTGGACGTCTTTTCACACGAAGAGGCAATCGGACAGTGTCCCCAGCTGGCACCCAATCCTCATCCATGGTTTCACGAAAGTTGTGCTCAACACAGCGAACACACCAGTGAAACTTCGCTTGATGATCTAGAATAGATGGGGGGTGGTCGGTGCCTCTCGCCACTCGATGAGTTTTGAGTCCGATCTGGTTCGGTTAGAAAGGAGGAAACGGTTGTGTGGCGGGAGGCGTAAACAGCACTTCTGCCAAGATTCCTTGTCAGTTGTTTTGACGTAGTCTTGATACCAGATCGTGACTGAATCTGGTCAGCAAGTGAGGGCGACGTAGCAGAGGTCCACCTCCTCCCCATAACTGAGGTCATGCGCAGATGGTCTTCTATTCCCTTTCAGCACAAACCTACATTCCACAGCCACCAAAGCACTAATGAGGGGGTGAATGGTAATCCCGTAGGCTGGCCCGGGTTAATTCGCACTAATAAGCTGATTTCATTGGAATTCTGCAGCCGTCTGGGTGTCCAAGGAGCTCCGTCTAGGGAAACATTACTCACCCTATCAGATGGCAGGTGTCTAGAAAAAGGTTTGCCAAATGCCAGCTTTCATTCTTCCAGCTCAGCCTATCATTACTGGCGGAGGTTATAAACGCGGTCGAAACACGACAAACGCAGACAGCACCCACATTGACCACCCACCTTCTAACAGAGTGACTTCGTTCACCCTGAAAGCCTCGAATGTCTGACCGCTTAGAGATGACAAAACGGCCAACTAATATAATAACCCCCAGCGTAGCTCGATATAAAGTGGGCGTCGCTTCCCTTAGAAACACTGGTGTTTGGAATAAGGACAAGCCGGTGTGTGATACACATTCTTCTGGATTGACGTGAGTAGCTTTCGTCGGCAAGAACCACCTTGTGAAAGGAGTTATGATACCCGCAAAGGGAGTAAATAACTGGAAAGAACCAAACCGCAGTTAGTAGTAGCTGGGTCAAACAATGGTCAGCAGAGAAGACACAAAGGACTAATTTGCAGATGCTTCTACACGTAGTGATTGCAGATAAATTCATCCTTTTTGACGAATTAGACAAGTAGGTAGGTATACGTAGGCTGAATTTCAGGAACTAAGTTCACATCACAATGTCATAAAGGTAGTCAAGCAGACGGCATTATTCCACATCGTAGCCCGGTCCACCACAGTGAACAGGGACAGAAGAAGCTGCGAAACCCATGAAACATGCGTATGAGCTGTTGATAATGGTGCTGTATTTGACGGTGCGAGAAGTATTGATTGACACACCCCCGTCCAGGCCGAGAGCCAGACTGCATCCGCCCACTTGTTGCGACATATGTAAAGTGGTTGAGGACGACTGTGATCACTTGTGGCAATATTGGATCGCAGGATACCATGCTAACAACAAAAGTACGAGCTAAAAGCGTGTTCTGCCGATATTGTGCCACTGCATGGCGCATCTGCGAGGAGTTCGGTTTATCAGTGGATCCTCCAGCATCCCCCGTGTGCTTTCTGGTGGATACTCCAGTCTCGAAATTGTTGTTTCTTGATTTCTTTAGCAATTAACTGATAACTTGGAGTAGATCAGGTTGAAATAAGGTCTATAGGCGTAGACCGAAATCTGATGCATGAATACCTGGGTCGATGTCCATGAGTCACAGTGGGGTAACTGCGGAATATTCATTGACTGCCGACGGGCAGCTGGTAACATATATTTGGTTGCAGGATACCATACTAACAGCATAGGCACCAGCTAGTACCTGTGGAGTGTGGTTGGCGGCTTCCAAGACGTCCTTTACGCACAGGAGCGTCCGTCAAAACTTGATCTCCTCTTGGTTTTGCATGAACCGGTTGATGAAATTGCGCAGGTAGCCACTCACTCTCGGCGCCCGTTGAAGGTATCGTGATTCAACAGGCTCGCCTTCCTGTTTACTTTCATGCGTCAAAACACCAATAAACCGTCTCTACGTAAATGCGTCTTTCCTAGTTTTGGCCCAACAATCGAGTTTCATTTTCAACGGCTTCCTGGAGTTCGTACTTCTGTTTGTATCATAAATTACCGCTGAAGTTTACAAATCTTGTGTCGACACTGACGTCATAGCCCCGTGAGGTGATTGGCCAAGCGTGGGAGACAGAATCTTTCCTGATGACCGGGGGTTGGCTATCACAGTGCATGTCTTCAGGAAGGCAGATAAGAAAATATGCGAGAAATGTAGCGGCGTAGGTCTCATAGATGGTGTTGCAAAAATCTTTGCCATTGTCCTTCACTGAAAGATTCCGGTATGCGCGAATCTAGAACACACAATCAAGCCGGGTCCCGGGCTGGAAACAAATTCTTTAACCAAATATTTCCGTTGCGGCACGCTCTTGAGCTCCGTCATGACAACAGGTAACAGACGGTCATCTGCTCTGTTGGCGTTGCTTCACTGTGATCGGCATGTAGCGGTCTAGTCACTACATCCTATAAATACTGCAACACCTGGGCAATCTACCCCCTTTATCCGACTTCCCCCTTGATGATGGATTTGAGTGAGAATCCGAAAGGACAGGCTAATAAAGCTGTTTTCCCAGCGATCGTGTCTCCTTTTTCGCGATTCTGTTTACTGTCAACCTTGTGACGGATAATGGAGTTAGACGGTGTGTCGTCAAAAAATTGCGCTGTGATCAAGACCTAATATCACTTTATGACGACCCGAATTCCAGCTCATGACAAGCACTGTCAACAATCTGATATTCCACTCAGAATCACAAAAGGCTGCATTCTGTCGCATATCCTGTTAAACTACGCCATTGACTGGATCCTCAGCAGGCTTTGCGCGGACTCGGTGGCGCTGAATCTGCATCTGGATGTCGGCTGACTGACCTAGACGATGTCGCTTTATCGACATCAAGTTATGCGACTGATAAGTCGCTAGATCAGTTGCTTCGTCCATCAATACTGGGAAGACCCATTTTCGGTCCCCATTTTGAGAAGGAGTACATGGATTGGTCGTGATATTTACATAACGACAGAGGGCCACCTAGGAATCTGTCAGGTCAGTCGTCCCCAAAGGATGCAGATACTGGGTTGTGTGCGCGAAAGACGAACAAAAACTGGGGTTTGACTCCAGTTACCTGATTACCACATATTCACTGCAGTATACTGACGTCGTCTCGGATGGAACAGACCGGACACACCGCGACATTATAGTGGGGATGTTCCAGAACATCTGTGGAAAAAAGAGGTGGCTTTCACATATTCTTTGTCGCTCATGACAAGAGTTTCATGCTGCTGCCTCTGATCTGCTATCTTTATCAACGTCGAGGTGACAAAGAGGATAACTCAAAGCCCAGCCCAATTGAGTTTGTCAAGACTTGGAAACGCTTCCCGAGTCTTCAGGACTCGGTACTCACCGTTTAAGTGTTTTGACCCATAGTTCCGTTGCCGCAAGCCATAATGCATAAAGTACAATCCACAACAGCGGTAACCGGTTATATCAGGCACAGTAACAGGCGTATCAGGTACAAATAAGTAAGCACAGGTCTCACAAGACCATGACATTATGTTTATGAGAAATGTTTAAGAGAGAGAGAGAGAGATAGATGATGGGAAACTGTGGTAGCGAAAAATAGTAGTTTTCCAAAACTAGAACTTTATTCCTGGTTTACGTAAAAGCCTAGGAGAAATCAGCCGCGAAGACAATAAAACTGGAATGCATATCGGTTGAATAACTGATCGCGTTTGTATGCGTAAAACTAGGTCGCTATCTCTATCGCAGTCAAATAAGACTAAACCGGCCACGCATCCACCAGTTTTATTTTTCAAAAATGCATCAACAAGTTTATAAACAGCTGAGTGGACTTTGTGCGTAATTCGGAGACGGACAAAAGCAGCAAGTCCATAACTTATATTAGCGACTGAACTGGAGTGCCTCGGGGTCTGTAAGCCCTGGTTACGTGTCCCAACAACTAGAGGCCCAGCACTACGTTGGTGGGCTAACGAGAAAAACCTGCAAAACCTCCCGGAATTAACCGCGTCCTAGATGCAAACACGTTCCCGCACGGCAAGCACGGGTCCGGCTTTCAGCGCAAGCATGCGCTAAGTGGCAAAGATGGAATGAGCGATTGAAAATGCGTTCGAGGAAGCACAGGGTGCTTGTAAAAGTGTGCACCTGCAGTAAGGGAAACATTCCTCAAACATTTTCGGGCCAGGCCATACATCCGCTCCTCAGTCAGACCAGACAGAGGGAAGCTACGTAACAGCTTATCGGAATCAATAGACGTATATCAACTTATGACGCAGTTCCTGGGCAAAAGACAAAGTATGATCCCAAAAAAAATTCAAAAAGGGTGATGACGGAGTCAGCATTAATAAGTGCCCATCACCCTGCGTTCACTCTTTTGAGGGAGAAGTATTCGTCCAGCGCACATTGAACGGCCAGTTGGTGTTACACAGTACAAAATTGTTTGCTTATGGTTTAGATGCACAGTTTGCTATATAATAAGACCTCTTAGAAAACATGGGAACGCTTAACAAGATTTCAAATAAATGTGGGAAGAAAGTCATAAAAATGACCGAATTCGGCCGAACTGACCGGTCAGTTCTTTAAAACGCCCAAGTGGGGGATATTAGGATCACAGAACTAAATGTGAACATAGGGCCGAAAGAGCTTACAAGATTTGCAAAGATGGGATGTAATCAATGTGGCGAATGGCAGGAGGCCGATTATAAATCCGTACGTGCGCTACTGACTCGACCGAGAAGCTGCAGCCAATGTACCAACAACGGATAGAATTAGTCAATCTGGCTAAAAATAGGCGTGGAAAAACAATTAACAAATCCATTGTCAGCTAAAAACGATGTACATGCGAAAAGCCGAATGGTTTTTAAGTAAACTTAAATCCCAAAAATTCATAAAAGTGTTACCTCTCGCAGACTGACCTCAATATTGACTAACGCCAGAAATCCAAAGTAGGAGGCGTCGTTATTAACCTTAACAGTTATATCACATAAATGAACTATGAACTGCGCGTTTGAAAACGTTAACCTTATGGCATGTTGAATTTTGCATTTAGCTAGACCTCAACGGTTTTCTCCGAAAGATCTCCCCATGTGAGCGTTTAGAAATGCCACATCGCCGTTCCCAGGGAAATTGTGCCGAAGCGCCACTCTAGGTAGCCCCAAATCGTTACTATTTGTTCAGCGAGGGTTAACATAGCAGTATGTCCTTATCCAAAGATATCTTTTCCACCCACGTGGGTGGAAACATCCACGAGATATTTTGAAATACGCACAATAATCCCAACTCTAATGTTCAGTGAATGACCTATCCCATGAAATCTGACCGTGGAAACTATTGCGAGAATATCTGAACGTCTTCAACATTTTGCATTTTGTTCGCTGACCCACATCCTTCAATGAAATGTTCTTTTCTTGTGCAGAAATTGTGTTTGCATCTTAGCGAAAATGTACGTTAGAACATATTTGTGAAATTTCCTATGCTAATGCATGTTATAGGCATCCGTTACACATCTGAGCGACTTTTTCAATGAAAGGATAGTAATTTGCCCGCAAGACTTTTAATAAACAGATTTAGCCGGACTTGAAAATTTCTTTCATGTCCGATGTTAACTGTGGAAATCAACCTGCTAACACAAAGGTTATTTTAAAAAAACCAGAAATTTTATCAATTCCTAAATGTCTAATTAGCAGATCCGGGTGATTTTCTGCCCTGAAGTGTAGTAATAACGCAGATAGGGACTCCTTCGTTTGAATGGGATGACACTGTTTTGTCGTTTGGAAATTTCTACCTGATGTCACATAAATGACCAGCACTTCACTGAAGCACTATTATTAAATGTTATTCTATTACTTCTTTCACATTTGCTACGTTTTGGTATGAGAATACATTCCATACATCTAAAAGCGAAGTTTACTAAATTAGAGCTATTTAAATAGCTCTAATTTAGTAAACATTGACATTCGTTCGTAAATTTTGACATATTTCATTATTTAGGTCACTAACTGTAAATTTAAAAAAGCCTTGCATGCGCCCTCAAGCTCTCAAAGCTGATTAGTCAACAAGTAACGACTGTGTTGGTTCCTTTTTTCCTCTGGAAGAGAGACGTTCGTAGATTTACTGCTGAGTCAAGGATAGGCATGCAAGTGAGCGCCACCACAAAGACTCTGATGTCGATAAATTGAACAAGGGTTTCAAGGACATGTGAGCGTTCTCCGAGTCCAGGTGCAAGCTCGTCTACAAGATGGGCTTTTACTTTCAGCGTTTTGCCATAAACAAAGAACATGGTGATTATTTCATCGAGTCAGATTTCCACTCGCCATAATTCTACCTCAATCGGTGAGGCTCTCCAACGATGACATTTTTCAGGCTCCACTCCACAAAAGCTCTAAATCATAGTTATTTTCGATCGTAGTCGGATGAATTCCAGTGAGAACTTCAGACGCATAATGAATGTGTTGCACGCGGCCCACAATGCGTTTATGTATTTCAGTACAATCCGCCGTTTTTCGGATAGCTATGTATTCTTAATCTCATTCCGACTTCTCTTAGACCGAGTCCTTTACTGGACATTCGGTTCAAAATGCCATACCCTTAATGATGTTGTAGCTCATGATGTATAATTCTCGTGCGCAGTGCATCAACCAATCTTTTTAAAGTTCCAATTGAAATTGCCTCACGTCAGTCCCCGAAAAAGTATAAAAATCCCGTGTGTACGCTTTCCAGTGATTTTCACAACTTTCGTGGCGCATTGTTAATGGCCTTATCATGCATTTCCTGTGCTGGGCCTTTGCAAGCGGTGATATAGTAACCAAGAGTTAATGATCAGCAATTGAGATCTTCCAGTTTACGACAGGAGCTCTACAAACTGGTGCTGAGCGCTTCTTCGAAGGACAGACGTATTGTGGGTTTTACGGTTTTTGGGCAAATAAACTAAGTGCCAGTTCGGGCTGTTTTTTGTTTCAATTACGAAATTAAATAGTATGGTGTGGCGCCTCAAGCATGTATTTGCTTTCCCTCTTTGGCATACAAGGAAGATTTGGACGACCTGATCACAGCTCTCGGGCAGACGAGCGTGTACGCATTCGTCACCAGAACCAGTCAACTGTAGGTGCACACAAATCGTATAATCATTTAATTAAATAATCAAGCTGAGTTACGAGACCTCATAGCGCGATCATTTCTCCGAATCCACTCCGTCCTCACTGAGGCACGTGTGCCAACGGCTTTGATCATCAAGTCCCCATGCACAATACGCCATCACCGCTAGTGTCTTTCCTCTTCTAACGTGGTCCGGGTCCCGATTATGGTGGTGAGAAGGATGCGCCCGTGATTCTAGCCTTAGAATACTACCAGTTTAGAGCCTCCATTTCGATGGGATTTTGACTAATCAATTTTCAACAGGTTTCCCCGGGCAGATTTAACACAAAGCTTTAAGGCTGTTTTCTTTTAGAGAAGCTCGCAATAGATAAAATAATAATACTTGCTAAATCCATGTCATTTTTATTAAAGAGTCGTGATAAATTGAGGCAGATTTGATGAAATATGCCTGCTTGTCTAACTCTCATATGACATAATCAACGAGAGAATCTGTAAAGGCGCAGTGTTTAGGGAAAATGTTCAGTCTTGAAAGTACTGCGAAGAGTCTCTGGCACACCGGGTCATACTCCAACACGATAAAAGAGTCTTGGCTGCTAGTTTTTCCGAATTAGAAATGTTACGCCTTCCGAATGCCTAGCTTTAACAATGTGTCACGGACAACCACAAGAAATAAACTGTCGTCAGAAGAACATGCGAATTTGTATTCTCATCAGCAAGGAGAGACTGGAAGACTGTCATCTACCTACGTATTGCCTTTTTGCGGTCAAAGTTGTTGAAGTCGTGTCTAGAGATAATTCGAGAAGTTATCATAATGTGTCGACTTGGCTTTAATTTCGAAAAATTCATTGTGAGTCTCTTTTAAATTTCGTTCTACACGACTTACTAGACACTACCCCGACTTATACGATTGATTGCCATCGTTTGCAGTGAAAAAACTGTTGACTGTTCCTATTTGCAAACCAACAAGCTGGACATCCATCACATCTTGAAACCGGCTAATTATAATTCACAAGCAGATGCAATTTATAAGCCGAATCAGAAATGGCCGATTCAAAGTTTGTTTTATAATCTGAGAAAAATCACCGCCCAGCTCATATCCGACCGTTTTTACTGTGTCTTGGTACTCTAACAACGTATGCGAGGGAAAAAGAGGGTAAGGCAGATGAAACACAAAAGGACCTCATAACAAACAAATTTGACAGCCAGTTGGCGCTGCTGGATCAACCTCGTGAGGCAGCGGTGGAAATCATCGCTTGCGAGGGTGGAACGGTATTCAGAAAAAATCGCTGTATTGTGGTCCAATCCATTTTATGAACCATAGGGGATGAAATAATGGTCAGCCCTTTCTAGAAGAACTGTCTGGATTCGCTCTGGTGCTACATGAGCAGCAAAGAAGATCCACACAGGAGGCTAGAATTTCACAGTGCGTATTTCATAGTTAGTCTTGCAATCAAAAATTAGTATTTTCCAATTCGAAATCCCTCTGAACAATAGATTAGTCTTTCCTGAGTTTCGATTTATACCGCAAATGGAGATCTATAAGTTGCTGTGGTTCCCGGCATCCTCTACTTCCAGCACTTGAGAAGGTAACCTACCTTCGATAATCCAAGGAGTGACAATCGCTGTCATGCTGTATCAGACACGACAGTCAAACCGTCGCAAGCGTCAACTTTTATTGCTTGTCCAGTCTCCATTATACAAAAGCCGGACAACGAGCCTGTGGCTCAGTCGTTAGAGTCGTTGAACTTCCATCCAACGGGTCGCGGGATTAAGCCCCAGGTGGTCCACATTTCGGAGTTGGGTATGACTAGCTAACGACGGCTAACAAGCCAAAAATGGTCATTGCACTCTCCCTGGTCTCTGTCGGTTATGTTATTCTGCCAAATTACGCGCCGCTGTGCGGCTGCTGGTTGGGCTCGAGAGAACCCTAAGGCACAGCGGGGCGAATGAGTTCGGTAACATGATCAGTGAGCACTCCTCTTCTATTATATACATGTATATATGTCTAGCGAATAATCTCAGAAATCGTTCAGTGCAGAACATAAATGTATATATGCACGCTAAGTTACAACAACAGCGGATTGGATATCGCATTTGTAAGAGTGTTAAAGAGGCCACACCAAGATGAACCCGTAGCAGTTTGAGTCGAACTTCTCAGAAGGACTGAGTTATACTGACAGTTTGTAAACTTCAAGATATTACTCCTAGTCCGTTGAGATGCATCCACGCGCATCAGATTAGCTATAATAAGGGATGCAGTGACTTGTCGTGGGAATGCACGTGTCGACCGTCCGACCCTGTCAACCAGTTAGTGATAGGGCTGTAAGCAGTGCATTCTGTAGCTTAATGGCCTTAGTCTCAGTGTTCCGCCATAATCTTCCCATCTACGCCAGGAATGGTGGGCCCGCGTGGACTCAGCGCGATCAGACAAGTGCGTATTTTGAGCTATAATGACCACCCTTTAATTCACCGTCTTTGCTACGCAGCCTGCTGTGGATGCGAGAACGTTAGCCACACCCGACAGTTCGATTGTCGTTTCGGGACGATGACTTGTGCCCGAATTAGTTTAGAGTGGTTGAAGACTTGTACATCATCTGCCACACTCTCTGCTCCTCTCCCACCCGGGCCCGGTGTCAAGACAGAGTGAAGAAGACCGGAGACGTGGAAGGCGCAGGTGGATGACACAGTCGGGCCCACACCTTGGCTCATCGCTCCGCACCCCCTAGTCCACACAGCAAATGACTAGAATTTCAACCACAAACAACAATTAGGAGAGACGCAGGGGTTCCATTGTGCGTGACGTACGCTGGAAATTGGGTCTGCCACCACACCCCAAGATGTCGACATTTGTCACGGCGCGCATTCCGACATCGCCTGCCAGGATCCGATATGGCCCCCGTGTTGGTCTAGCGCATCTATCACGTGGCCCGTTCGGGGAGCACTGGGCACACCAAGTAACTATATCACAGTGATGTTTGACCATTTAACCTAATATTTGTGGGTGAAACGTAAGACGCGGGCTTTAATGCAAAGTGTACCACAAGGGCTTGCAAGCTGCTAGACATCTTCCCACTACCCCGCTCTCAGAAGAAACAAGTGGATTAGAGGTGGGTAGGAAACTGTACAAGTGTCTGTGCTTTTGTAAAAACTAGCAAAACAAATTTTCTCAGGAGAGTTGGTGGAGGTAACAGGAAGCCGAACACATCCCACTGATTTCATGAAGTTCCATCGGTCTGCGTAGAAAACGGAAAAAAATAACAAAGATGTCAGCTGATTGCACACAAAGGAATGGGGTACTAAACAGACCTTGCACAATCTACAGTTTTCTGACAACCGCATGGTGTCGAAGTCAATCCAAAGGACTAGTGTTCTGGTAAGAGTAAGAAAGTTTGCGTTGCGTCTAAATTGCTTAATTCCCTAGTGAAATTTCATATCGGGAGTCCGCTGGTGGTTGTAAATGAATTTAAAAAGCAGATTAGCTACCTCAGTATTTAAAATATCTAACGCGGACGCTATTTCTGTCGAGATCGAGTATAGTCCAGAATATCCTTCTGTTATATTGATCTCACTAGGTGGTAATATTCTGTTTAGGTCCAACGGAGGTGTGGATTTCAGTTGCTGGTTCAGTGATGGGAGTTACCGACGGAAACAAAGGAGACAACAATGACCTTTTCAGCGTATCCATCATTATCAGGAAGCCATTGGGGCCCCTAGACTGGAACTGTAGGCGATAAAGTAGGTGCTCCTATTCCGTCGTGTAGTTGGCCTCAGCGTGAAACGTTGGTCTCGTGTAACTTTAGAAACCTTGCCATTAACTGTTGATACTTGCCAGCTCAGTCTTACCTTCTTGAACACTCCCAGGTGGTATTCTACAATTGCTGTGATGCCGACAATCAGAAGACCAGCGATGCAGAGTATAAAGACGCCAATTGTAGTATCAAGAGTAATGGAGTATGGCGACCAGTCGATTAGCTTGACTTGCAGCGCGCTGAGAATTTCTTCTTGTAAATTGACCCCACAGCTGACATTGGTTGAGGATGACTGTGTGAACCCGAGCTGAGGACTGTGATAGGGTATGGAGACAATGGATGGCAGACATTAAAAATTTCTAACCCGAGGAAAAACTGAACAAGGTTATTTGTTAAACAACAAATTATATGTAAAATTAACCTGCTTGAACAAGAGTAAAAAATGTGCAGCGGCCATAAAGGGCGTTCAAGATTCCGATCGTCACAGACAGAACATCTTCGTGGATGTGTAATCAAAAATCGGATGGTTGTTTGCTGGCATCAGCATGAGGTTTGCTTTATGCAATTGAAAATAAACTGTTGAAAAAAGATCCTATACAACGGCAGTTTACCCGTAAACGAAAGAGCTAGGTTAGCTCCAAGAGCACTTTTCGCCGTACCAGCCAACAAGTAAAATTGCAGTTACACTTTTCTGGACATCTAAATACGCTTGCCGAACGACCCCCTTAAAAGAGAAGTATTAGCGAGGAAGTGAATAACGTTTACTACAGGACTGAATCTCTTGTTGTTGAGACCTCAGTCCTAAACCGATATAAACTGGGAGAAAAACCAAAAATGAAAATGCCTTCAAAATGTTTCGAGGATCGGTGATGTCAATTTTCGGTCCATAAATCCTCTTTGACCAGGAAGGCACCCGGCTCAATCCCGACCTCAGAC
Organism: Spirometra erinaceieuropaei; assembly: GCA_902702965.1. Classification (NCBI taxonomy): domain Eukaryota; kingdom Metazoa; phylum Platyhelminthes; class Cestoda; order Diphyllobothriidea; family Diphyllobothriidae; genus Spirometra; species Spirometra erinaceieuropaei. The sequence goes on along the minus strand of CACRXP010000030.1, from coordinate 2,003,541 downwards.
CTTCGAAAGCCGTTAAAGCCATTTAATTCGACCAAGTCGGCCGCCGTTCATTTCTGCTACCGAAGACGGTTGCCTGTCTATGTTTACAACTTATTTCGAGTGAGCTGTGTGATTTTACGATCATCGTGTTTTATACGTGTAATGCAAGTTTCGTAAAAGTAGTTTTCCGCACAGCACTAAGGAGTAAACCCCGGTAAGTCATTTGAGGTTATTGTTTTATACGCCATGGGAACGGCTTTTCACACTTCAGTTTTTACAAGGGGAAGCCGTGGGTTGGATGAAACCAAACGCTGAATTTTGCCGTGATGCGAGGTTGGCGTCAAGTGTTTGAAAAAGATACACATCGACAAAGATCATAAACGGTTTTGCTTGACAGGCGAAAATACTGTTGTCAAGCGGGGCTTGAGTGCCATTTGTAGAAATTTGAATCAGATATCGGAATAAAGGCTGCGATGGACAATCAGAGAGAGTTAAAACGAGATGTTGAATGTCCTTTTTTAGGTAATCACATGCTTTACATAATTCTCTTGTTCGCTGGAGCTTACTGGACCATATTTCAAAAGACATTTTACCTGCTTCCTGGGAACCATTTATAGAAAAAGTTGTCAGTCAATAAGGTATGGTGTTCGGACTCTTAACAGTGTCAAAGTCGTGAACGTTCCCATTGGTGAGTTAAGGAGACGATTTAGGGAATGTATGTTTGCTTTCGATAAAATCTTCTCATATCCGTGTATCTAGATAGTTACTAACTTATTAAAAAAACACGCGGATACTTAGAAAGATTTGATCATGCTAATTGGCAGGGGCTTGTTTTAACCAAGCGACAGTTGCATAACTCCATAAGCCGGACAGGGCCTTAAGGGAAGCGTAAAAGTCAAGATTTATTGAAACCGGAATTTTTCACGACGGCTTACAAACTGTTACCTGCAGCTTCATAGCATAGCTAGCGAATGGTGTACACGCAATTTACCTCGCCTTTTCGCGCTTCTGTATTTACGGAGTTTTTTCGTAAAACATATCCCTAATAGAAATTCTGATTAGAATCTAGGCAGAGAGTTAGAATATTCTACGCAGAATCTGCGCAGAGGCTAGGCGTAGAATTAGTTTGAAAAAGTGTTATTTCGTTTTTCAGCAGCACATAACGTCCTCCCACCTTATTCGTAACTACCACAGAAACATTCGCGCTTCCGAAGGCAGATCCGAGGACAGCCTTCTCACAATCTTGAGAAAACTAATGAGATGAACTGCAGATATGTAAGATGGTACTCCCCACGACTGCATATCCGCTCGTATGATGGCTTCGCAGCCTTTAGAGGCCTCCAGAAAACCGTCAGTTGACTGAGTCCTTATAGATTCATCGAACTCCCTGTTCAATGCCACTTCCAACAAACTCGCTTCTTCGTCAGAAAAGCAAGTTTCCATGTAGCTGGAAGAACCGCAGGATGAGTTACTACGCCACGATGACGCTGAGCTGAACAGATACAATGCCTGCAAATGTTCATGAACAGCACGCTTCCAAAGTCTAACAAAAAGAACTTAAAAAGGGTTACGGAAAAGGTCAATCGGAGGACAATGTCAAAGCGGTAACCGCGCGCGCGTAACAACGTGGCGAGAAGAAATGGCGTGACTGAGCACTCGCGTGAGATCTAGCGTGTCCGATAGATTTGCTAATAATCGGGCGCGTAGTAATTTGCGCCGTTAACGACGCAACAGCCAGGGGCGCTGGGAACCAATCATTTTGAAGCAACGTTTGAATGACGGCCTTCCTTGCCATTGGGGACCTACAATATTTGCCTGTTATTTTCATGCATTTTCGTTCATTTTGCCTGTGTCCTACATTTGTGGACATGCCAGCGTTACTCTTGTATATCTTATGTATTTAAAGGAAACGTAAGTATTGTGTAATGTGTAAAAGAAAAGGTGTGCGACTGAATACACGGATAAAATGACTAGCTTTCGCCTTAGTACGAATTATAATTGCAGGTGTGTTCACGCGTAAATGCAGCGTAATGTTGTAGGATGACTTTAAAATAATGCTAAGGTGTTTTGGGATGACGGTTTGAGGTAAATTTGGTGTTAGAGCATTATAAGCGTTTTTATAGGGATCGCCAGCATTCGCAGATAGCTCTGGTCCCTATATGGTTATAACCTCCATGAATACCGGGGATGAACCGTACAGCCGGTTGCATTTGTTCGCACAGTTTAATCGATACAAAAAGGTCATTTACAAGCGTCATGGCAAAAGAGAAAAGGCATGCTAACGCTGAAGGCGGCTGCGTAAATCAAAGGACCCGAAACCATCAGGGCAAGTCCAGATTGGCCACAATGTCTAATCGTTTACAAAGGTCGGGCTTTCCCCTCTGTATGTAGTCGAATTCCATAGTAGCTCAGAGTCTAAGCCATTCATGCACGAGCAAGGATTCGAAAGATGCTTTTTGGATTAACAGCCTGTTGACAGTTTATGAAGTATTTCATAATTAGTGAGGCAGACCAGCGATTTTATTTGTCGCCTTCAGCGAATACTCAACTGGCCTGACTCTCCGCAAGCGGACATGAATAAATCAGTACAAGTTACGGAGGCGTGCAATGGCACCGCCTGTCCCATTAACCGGAATAGTCTTTGGAAGGTTACTAATTATGAACTGATTCGTACAAGAAAAAGGCGGCGAAACATGCAGAATTTATCAACGTCATAAAATTTCGTGACCTCTAATTCTACTGCACACGGTCCTTGCGTATTTATAAGATAAGTAAGGACCTAGTGGACATGGGCCATACGGTGGACCCAATGACTGCATTTAAGGTCCTATTTCGGACGACGACAGGGCGTCTCCTGCGCTTTGCCGAAGCCGCTGCAATACGGAGGGGGAAACCGGGACTCTGTAAGAAGCTGGATCACGCAATCAACCTCGCATTAGAATGGTAAGGAACTATACTGACCATAATCACAGTCCCTCATCCGTTCCCTCATTCCTCACCCCCCCCCCGTGGCTGACCGCCGTCCAGCGTGTTGAATTTTAATCATGCCTGACATATTTTCACCGTAATGTAAACTTGTTTGCTTAGATAACTTCCCTCTCCCTCCCCCCTTGCCATACGCACCCGTACATCAGATCAACAGTCTATGTTTTATTTACCTATCATGGTTTATCCTTCTAGGCCCATCTCTGATTAAACAGTTTACGTTGTCTTATAAATACGCGACGACCGTGTGCAGTTTAATAAGAGGTCACGAAATTTGATGACACCAATAAATCCTGCATGTTTCGTCGCCTTTGCCTTGTTCAAATTTTTCCGGGAAAACAGGGCTTCAGTGAAAAAAGTTGTATTTTGGAACCTATAAAACCTCCTGCCTATGAGTGTTTTAAATTCGTACCAGCAACAAATAAACCCCACTTTTCTCAAACAGTATCTTCTGTCGTGAATTTCGCGAAAGTGAACAAGTGATCACCCAAGCACCCAATCCACGCATGCGTTCCTACTGACTCTGGCCACTGCCTGCTTCATTCCGTCTATGCAAAAGACTGTTTGTCGAGGTGCTTACCCGTAGAGTAGGCTACACCCATGCCAGCACATGGACCCTTCATAGGTGGGGCAGGAAAGGGGCTGGGTGGGGCCGAAGCCCCCTCTGGATTGAAGCATTTTGAAGCGCATTTGCATCGAAAGTCATGTTTCAAGAGCATCACTCATTGTACTTTCTTTGACATTAAAAGGAGCTAATTTATCAAAAGTGGCTTATAAATCCTGAAAAGAGCATTCGTTGACGTCCACGGGTCGCGGATAATATCGTGCGCCGACCAATACTGTTTTCATGCTCTTGATAACTGTCTTAGTTAATTTATGTATCTTATGCTGATTGTTTTGTTATTTACTCACGAGCCAGTTCAAGTAGTCGTCTTGTATGTCTACACACGTAATATTTAGCCTCGGAGTTATACTTATACAAATGTTTTATCGTTTTTTACTGAATATCCAAAACAATTATGAAGCGTAATTACTGTTGCTATAACCGAATCACCATATACGAAGGCACATTATGAGGCCACTGAAGAGCCTGAGTCTGACGTCGACAACAGTTGGCAATCAATCCCCCCAACGAGAAATGCCTATTCTGAGCTCTGAAACTTCTGCCGATAGGTATTATATGTGTGCGCCGCAGGGGACACACCATGCAGGTCGATATTTTAAAGGAGTGCCAAAAGTGGGCGGAAATGTGTGGCCAGGAGGGGCGGTCGCGTAGAATGCCCCGCCACAACCCCTTCCACATCCCCGCCAGGCCCCTTCATAGCCCCCTCTAACCCCGCCATTTTTGAGGGGGCTAGGCGGTGCTGGTGCTGCCAGGGACTGCACACCTTCGTCTAGAAATAAATAACTTGCGTGTTTGAGCTACATTGGAGTCATCTACTCCCAGGAGCAGTGAAAAATACCTGAAAGAGAACTTACTCGGAAAACATGCCACTGATGTATCCTTCAGAAATGATTCTCTTCATTTCAGACTCGATCAGTTCAAAAAATGGATAGTTGTTGGGCAAGAAGAAGACCAGGGAATACTGCCAAAAGGGTTGTCCTTTTTCCAAACAGAAGAAATCCGCGTAGTAGTCCACGTATGGCGATTCATCGATTAGAGCGAAACCCCCCTAGAAGGAGCAGGTATCCGAATGCACGTTTTTGATCAATGTTACGTTGAAGTTCACAAATATACTTTTGGATAATAGTACAAAGTAAAGAAGAACATATGATCACTGGAACGCCAGTTAATTTAACTTGAGATTAGGGGGGGGGGGCTATGCAGATATCAGGCTTCAGGTAGCTTTTTTCAGGTTGTCGAAGTGAAACTGGACTCATTTAAGAACCGATCCCACACAGATTTGTTTCAGAGCTATCGGATAGTTGCTGAGAAAAGCTTTGTGGTGCTTGTTAGGATCCGGTAGATCGTTGTCTACATTTTGCCTGGCAGACACATCAAAGAAGAGAGGCTGCTGCCCCTGTTCTTCTTACCTAATAAATTATATATTAGGGAATACTGCGTTGAACAGGTTATAGAAATTCTGCAGCATGTTCCTTCTGACGGTGACAGACGTGTCGTCAATGTAGCCGATGCAAAAGACTGACTCATGCTGAATGAAGGCCGTCCTTTCTAACTCCTGTAGGACCAGTTCTGCCACAAAACCAATGATCGTGGAGCTCGTTGAATCCGTTTAATCTGTTCACGAATTTATCCAGCAAAAGTGAAATATGTTTTTTTGGCAGAATTCGAACAGATTCATAAAACCTTCAAATTTGAGAGGGCCCTGTGTTTCGTCATATGCCTCGTAAAATGTCCTGGGCAAAATTGCACGGCTGACTGAAGCCTCCAACTCAGGAATTGTGGGGCTGCTCGACCTAAGGTAGTCGAATGTCCTTGGAGGATCCGCAGTTTTGAGTAAATTATCGTTACCAAATTATACGTGGAGTGGCTTATTGGGGCAGCAGTTGGCCACGGTGGGACATGCGGTTTATAGATTTTTGCCAAGTCATAGAATTGGAGCAGAGCAGTGTTACCTGCTTTTATTCAGCGTCATTCATTGGTCCTACTTCTGTGTTGGAATTCCATAGGTGCTTTGTTTTGCGATCTGTTTTAACCTCTGATTTGGTGGTGGTGATGATGATGGTGGAGGTGGTGTTGGTGGTGGTGTTGGTGGTGGTGGTGGTGGTGGTGGTGGTGGTGGTGGTGGTGGTGGTGGTGGTGGTGGTGGTGGTGGTGGTGACGATGCTACTGGTGAGGACGGCCCAGCTGCTGGCAGTGCTGGTGTTAAATGAGTTTTAGGGTGTGCGAGGTGGGTTCTTTGTGTCGGCATTGCGGGGAATTATGCTTTCGTGAGTTCGCATGTGGCCGAAAAAACACGTGCGGTGTTTAAATGCCAGGTTATGATGGGATGATGAAGCCACTAGTAGATGACAACTACAAATGCATACCTTAAAATTCAGTGCGACCGCAAACATCACTTAATATTCATTGTTCCCATTGTTTGAAATTTCCTTTCTTTCCTGACTAAGTGTAAACTTAACAGCGGTGCTTTATTCAAAGTCCGTTATTTTCTATAAATTGCTTTTGGTTTATTTCTTAACCATCGTGCTGACTGTCTTTGCCAAATGGCAGTGTAGGAGAAGACGCTCGGCAGAAATTTACCTATTTTCTGTGTTTTCTTGCTCTCCGTCCTGTGCGTTGCCCCACCCGTAAAACCCCCTCTACCAACATTCAACGTATGACACAGTTCACAGGCTGACTCAGGTTAGTTTCGGGTCCTACATCCTATCGTTGCTAAATGTCCTAGTAACTGTAGGCATGTGGTTCGTGTGTGTTGGGTGTGGGTCGCAGTTCTAGGCACTGGTTTATCAGTCACAGTGCGATGAATTTGAAAGTGACTGGCCAGCCAGTGCGTGATGTGAAGAAGCGATCCCAGCGGAGACAGATTGGGATCGAGCCGCATTTTTGTTGGTGGTGGTGGTGGTGGTGGTGGTGGTGGTGGTGGTGGTGGTGGTGGTGGTGGTGGTGGTGGTGGTGATTGTGGTGTTGGTGATTGTGGTGGTGGTGGTAGTGGTGGTGGTGGTGATTGTGGTTGTGGTGGTGATAGTGGTGTTGTATGGCACGGAGCCTCGGGAGTGTTCTCACAAGTGATAGGGGCGATGATGATCATCATCAGATTTGTCGCGGAATTGTGGTGGGGATCGTGGAGGCTTTGGTGGACGGCGTAGAGGCTAAGGTAGAGGTGACGGTAAAGAAGCTTTAGGGAGTGGGACGGAGTTGCCGTGTAGCTATTTCATTGGGCTCTGATATGTTGACGACGCCGATCTGTTGACAGCGTGAACAGTATGTAAGGGGCCGTCTGTTGGAGCTGTTGGTCCGCGGGACTGGAGACTTGCCGGCCGCTCTCTTGGCTTTGGCAACGCAGTCGGATGTTCTCCAACCGGGCGATTTAGCGCCAGGTCCTCCCAGATCTGCGGATGGATGTGTGGATGCTGGAGAGAGGTTATTAAGGTGTTCTTGTGGCTTCGTTTCTATTTTCTCCGTCCGCTATCACCCGTGGCGACGTGGCACTCACAGTCCGTTTAGCACTACGTGGCCACCCCATTGTAGTTGGATTTACCTCAGCATGGCTAAAAGTTGAAGATTCGTGTTCGGCCAATGATCTCTGTGTAGTGGATCGAGTCTTTCCAACTCAGCTTCAGGATTCTCCAGAGGTAGTTGAGGTGGAAGTGGTTGAGTTTCCTCACATGATTTGCGCAGGCCGTCCAGGTGACAACTCTGTACATCTTCAGTTTGTTGTTGAAATGGAGATCATGGCGATTCCTGTGTGGCTCTCGCAGCCGGTCGTATTCCTGACTGACTTTGGAGATCCAGTTGGCCACTTCGTCCCTGGCCTTGATTTTTCGTGAAATTTTGCTGACCAAGAAAACGAATTTGTCTGCTGTTTAGACTTAAGTAAGATATACATACATGCGAGATTCGTGGTGTTCACCATTTGACATTGGCCGTTGTATGACTATCGTCTTCTCCATGCAGGTGATCAATCCGAAGCGTGCGCAGCCATGCGCCGTTACGTGTCAGCTTCTGTCGCAGTACTGATCGTCGTATAGTCACTACAACCAGCAAATACTGTGCGAATTTAACCTTTTCTGATTGCCTTTATGACCAGAAATCCGTCGAGTTCTCATTTCAGCGACCAAATCCCATTCCTGCCCACTTGCACCTCAGTTATCTCGACTAACTCCAGTGCGGATAATGCTTTGAATAAGTCCCCGTACCAGAGAAGCAATGACCAAACGGGGCCTTCAGCCATTCTTAGACCGTTTCTCACAGTCTGTGTAAGTCGAAGAGCTCGTCTTGATACACAAAAAATGCAATCCAAAAAATCGGAAGACTACTCTGGACGCGGATGGTCGAGCACCCGGCAGCTGTGGGGAGAAGCGACGCCAGCTTCCAAGTTGCGGTTCATGGTACGAAACTCGACTGCACTTTCAAGTCTGACGAGACCAAAATCCTTGAGAGCGATGAAAATCGTGGGAATTGCAAGTTGCTTTAGTCAAAGTCCTCCGGCCTACAGCACAATGGTCACTCACCCTCTAGACTTTGTGCTGAAATTTTGTCTGGAAGGAGTAATTAGCCCGCGGGGAGGGCACCTACGGGAACCTTGCCCAGTGTCACTGAGTCGAAATGCCGAGTCAGTTTTGCGTCAACAACCAACGCCAAGGGTTGATCTATGACGGTTAAGGACGCAGCTGTGAACAAGCGGACCATTAGCATGCCAAGAACAACCATTTGCAACGAATGCGGGAGCCGTTATTTGGGATACTTATGGAGTCCTCATTTCATACTGTCTTTGATGATGGGCCCGAGGGTGTATCCGAAACGTCAGGCGTGTAAAAGTTGGTTCTAGTGGTCTTCCTAACCACATATCGGAACTTCCACTTTCGCTTGTACGCCTGATGATTGCCAACAAATACTGCCGCATCGCGGAGTTTTAAAATGACGGCAATGCCAACTTACTTGTTCGTTTCTCAAAATTCTGCTGACCCGAACAGCTGTAGTCCGGCGTATAGCGAACGTTTAGTCGCGAAAATCCCCATTGAAGAATTCAAAAGACAATTTGGCGAGCATACGTAAGCATTCGGTAAATTCTAATCAGGCCTATACATTTATGTTTCTGTCGAAATGATTAAAAGGAAAATGCGGGCAGGCAGAAGTTATTCTGTAGCTGGGGTTTGAGGGGAGGGTCTGTCCGCCATCTACACAGTGATCTGTGTCTACCATGTGGTCGAAGATAGAGCTGTTGACGTTCTTTAGCTGGCCCTTTCCTAACCATGCTGGAAGGTGTTCTCTTATTCTCTTGGACAAACGCCGGCCCCACAGGAGCAGGTCGCACGAGTCGGCCTTTGTCCAAACGAATAAGAGGACACCTTCCAGCATGGTTAGAAAAGGGCTAGCTAAAGAACGTCAACAGCTCTATCCTGGCCCACATGGTAGACACAGATCACTGTGTAGATGGCGGACAGGCATTCCGGGTGATTTACAAGGTCCCGTCAAGTTATCTAAAACCATTTGGACAGCGTCTGTTGGCAACAGCAGAGGCGGCTGCAATCAGGCTATACAAACCAGTTCTATGCGCGCAAAATAACTTCGTACAGGCCCCACAGTTACCATGGCCAAAGCCACCATGCCAGCCACCTGCGTTTAATTACCCGTCCCAGTGCCCACCATCCCCTTCTTCCCCCTGACACTGACGGTAATTTTGTTTTTCACCTCACCCACCCAGACCCTCCTCACCCCCAAATCCCAGCTACAGAATAACTTCTGCGTGCCCGCATTTTCCTTTTATTCATTTCGACAGCAATATATATGTACAGGCCTGATGAGAATTTATCGAAAGCTTTCGTGTGCTTGCCAAATTGTCTTTTGAACATGCAGTCACTGGTTGACAAAATTTGATGAGCAATAGACATGCAAACTAAATGGATGAATGGAAAGTACTGTTTTGACTTTATATTTTTTTCAATAATAAGTTATATTCTAATTCTTAAACCACCCGTATTTGCAAAGAAACTCCTCCGCAGATATTCTCGAATGTTGTTTAAGATTGCAAGATTAGGGAATAAAAAGCGCGCAAAATTGCCCGAAATCAAACTGACCTCTGCTACCCTCTGGATACCGACTGTTCGATTGGGCACGATATTCTGCGAAGACTGGTCAACGATGGTATTGTAAATGGCCTGCAGATCCCTCTGTGTGGAGGTGGACAGAAAGTTTTCCGTTACTGAGCCCTTAACAAATCCATAGCTGAAAAGGACATAAGGGGAGGGGTTACAGAATCACATCTGCTTAGTCCTCAGTTCAGTCCTCGCTAAAACAGATCTGCTCAGTCAGTTTCTGCCCTAATAAGTAATACACCGCCAGCTTTCGGTATTGAGACATAGACCTCACGCATTTCGCGTGACCAGTGAAGTTTAAAGGTCACTGGGGCGTGACCAGAACTAGGTGCTAGTTGTCCACCCCCCAGGCTATGATGTTTCCCAATGACCTCCAGCGCGCCGCGTTTTCCAGAGCTTATCAAGCGTGCTGTCCTCTGTGTCTGGTACACGTTCTCCTAACGACAAATCTTCTGTTTTGAAGAAGAAGACACGATCGGCGGGACAAGAGCTTTATTAGCCTGACGTTTCGGATTCGAGCAGGAATCCGAAATGTCAGGCTAATAAAGCTCTTGTCCCGCCGATCGTGTCTTCTTCTTCAAGACTGCTTCCTGGGACTCGTCTCTTCGCTTCTATTGGCAATCTTCTGTTTCTCATACGTAATAACAATCACACAGAGTCGTGCAGCCGCAAGAACTAGGCTAAACACGTACTTCTCTTTTGAATTGTACCTATGCTGAGGGGATGGCAAGTCGACTTACCATATTTACATATACTACTGATTACGCTCAGGTAGCTTGCTAATATTAGACGATTATTCCATGGAGGCTGATGGAATTCGGCCGAACTATTCATCTAGGCTTCCCTTTAGAATCTAATGAGTCTCATCTATCGGATTTCACTTCACGTCCACGCAGCGATTCCCGATGAAGTTAAAAAGGCCAACCAAGGCCTGTTATCCCAAAATCTTGGTTGAGATAGCATGACGGACAAGGTTTGGGAAAGCAAATGGCACACTTTATTTGGGATATCCCCACCCCTTATTTGACCCGAGGAAAATGCGGCCGAAAAGACAAGTAGGCTTCCGAAAACTTGCCATGTATAGATGGATGGTCGCTAAAGCACTGCCCAAATGTGTTGTCCTCAAGTGTGTTTTATGCAAGTTTGCTACCCTGTAGCAATTCACTGGAAGCGTAGTTCACCGGAATTTCGCATTAGAACGAGAGAGATCACTGAGGGATCTTCTAACAAAGTTTAGAATGCGGGAATCTGATTTCACAGCTCACACTATAGTGGAAGCTTTCTATGAACTTGCGGCTCCTCTCTCAGCCTGTTTCTTTCATGAGGTCAGCACATAAACGTAACCATATTTCCGACCTTCTAGAGCTCCGAGTCGAAAATGCCGGATCGCTTACCTGTATTCCTTTTGCTGCAGCAGAGATGTTGGATCATTGGGAAGCGTGCTTAGGGCGGTGAAAGATATGTAGGCGGCGTAGTTTGCTACGAAACAAACGATGAATGTGAGGCAGAAGAACCACCACACAACCACAATAATTTGACTTGAAAGACGATTCGGT
>CACRXP010000030.1:1974916-1987184 GCA_902702965.1 Spirometra erinaceieuropaei | reverse complement strand
ACTGCGCGGGGCTGTGGATGCCGGCGCAAAACCGATACATCGATTGGTTGAGTTCTCATCAGAGTCCAGACTTAAATCGATTCTCTGCACTCATGCCTACGACACGGGCGATTATCCTGACGTCTGCAAAGACGAATTTCTAACCCGTTGCACAATCAGCTTATATTCGTATATGCGCGATTTGAACATGCGTTCAATTTGATTTGTGTAATTACAAGAACAGTTTAGGCACGGGACTCAATACACTGCCTAGACTGTTCTTTGGCATTAACTGGGCCCGATGACTAGTTGATATCTCCTATAACTGCCGCTGGTTCTATTGTTGCTGGCACCTCTGACGATGAACTCCTGCACGAGTTCGAGGGCTCAGAATAATCAACAAATTACTTCGGCGCTCGACCAGGATTATTCAGCCTTACTTAGATTATAAATCGTCTCAAAAGAAATCTTTCACGGCACCTTTCATCTTACCCCTGAGGGCACTCAAGACTTTGACTGTTTTTACCGATAATGGCCACCGGGTGCCCCCAACAATGTGGACGCAGCGACGGTGACTTCTGTGTTATTTAGGTTATAATGATAGTAGACAGTCAGTTAAACTGTCGATGTAAGTATCTGCGGTTTAGTATCATTGCGCAACGTCTGATTTGAAATAGAATGATCTCACCGACAAATGAACTGAGGCTGCGTCCTCATCTATTACCATAAATTGAAACATTGTCAATAAAAGTGCAGATCGATTTATACCGCAGTGTTTTGGGCATATTCTACCCTCATTTAGCCAATCAAAAACTTGACCACCATGCGAGATCAGATATACAAACATGTGCGCGCTCGGGCCGTAGATGGTTCACAGACAGGGTCTACTGGATGGGTCACAAGCGTTAAAAAGGATCGAGGCTTATCTGTGCCATACCGCCTGAAATTCTGTGTCGTTGTAGCTCGGGTACTTATTCTTACGGAGGTGTACGCACACCGACCCATTGAATGCTCGCAGTAAACATACCTATTTCTCTGGAGCACCAAGTACTTATTCCGCTTTCCCGCAATTATCATAGAATATCAATTCTACTTGCAAAATATCAATAGCGTGTTTAATGTAATTTCATAGGGGCAGTCATATGTACAGCTATCGTGCCGAGCACTGAAACGGACGAACTGAGACTTTTAAGGATATGGGATATTTCTGCAACCAGGCTCGCACATACCCTGTTCAGAAGCTCATTATCTGTATTAACCCGCGGAACGCCATTGATGCCTTTTGGAAAAGTGACAGCTGCCGTTTAAGAGGCAGAGGATCAGAGAAGTTGGACGCAATATTGCAGTCTCGTCAGGTATGATTGAAGTACAAAGCAAAGTAATGTAGGAACAGATATCACCCTCGCGGTATCAAAACCAGGTTTGTTTGTCCTATTTCTCAAAATAAACTGTTAGAATCTTAGGGAATAAAGAAATGCCGCAAAGTGTGAATATCTTTGTCGAACTGCTGCTAAATTAAATTCGTCGGGTGATAAGACGTAGAGAGTTCGGCCGAACAGCCGAGCAATGAAATCCCCCCCCTAAAAAAGCTCATTTCCCATTACTGGGTTGTTTGGGACTTGAGAAATCCAGCAAAGATATATATGTATATTTTTTGGCTGAAGCAGTTGTGGATATCATTTAGCGATGATTTTTAAATAACTGGCTCGAAATATTTCCTTCTTCGCAGTGTTTAAGTTGCCTATCCGTTAATCCAATTTTTATCTCAGTCTACATAAAAGCAGTCTTTTATAGGCCCCAGTTAAGATGACATTCCTCCCTTTCACTAGGAACTATATTCGTTTTCTTTAACTGACTGTCACCTCCAGTGCAAACAGGGACTTCAATGTCTTACTAAATCAAAACGTTGACAACAGCACCCCAGTGGAAATCACAGCGCTGAGGGCTGAACTCCGTCGCCATTCGTCCATCTTTTTCCTCAGGGTTCCATGAAATGCTTACTCAGAGACTTAGCTAGTAGGTTAAGGATCGCTGTTGACTAAACGCTTGATCAACGTATCACTTTTTTCCCGGAAACGGTCTGTAAGCATCATGCTTACATCCCTGTTTGAGCATATTCTAGCAAGGTGGGAATCAACTCATTACCCGTCTGATTCCAATTCTGAAGGTAGACTGCCGCGCCGCATCAAGTAGTTGCTCAAGTGATGGGCTGAGCTTCAGGTCGGGTAGACTTTTCGCAACCTGACCGTTGGTGTCTATGATAATGTAGTTCTCCTAAAAAAAACAAAGTGGTTTCCAGGTAATGTATATACTTGATCTGAACTCTCACTCTGTTAAAAATACCCAAAAAAGCCTATTTAGGTTACAGAAAGACGGAATGCACGTTAGCAAACAGATCCTTACAGAAGTTGCATTGAAAGAGGCCTGCGTGTACACCCAGAAGACCCACTTTTGGGAGATAGCATTGCCGACTGGAGTGATTTCCGTTGATGTGGTGAAGGTTGTTGGCTGGGCTGGCTAAAAAGGAAACAAGCTAGTCATTTTCTAGGGCTGACATGGAGTGGAGATGCCACAGCAAAAGGGCTGGTAGAGAAGATTGCCGCTTGCAGTCATTCGCAAGTTGCGATAACATGACATTTTAGAAAGGCTCAGCAAAGGCAATGCGAATTCCATATCAATCGCCCCTATTTGGTTCATCTGTTTGGTCATTGTCCTATTGGTTCTATTGACTAGCCTCGGGGGTAAACTCAGCAAGGAGCCTCTATTCCACCACCACCACCACCACCACCACCACCACCACCACCAACACCACCACCACCACCACCGACGACGACGACAGTTCGTCCGTCGATTTCGACGATGACCACCGTGTGCCCCACAGACTGCATTGTGGGAGCAGGGACGGTGACTTGCGCAGGGGTTTCTAGTGCCAGTAGACTTGCGTAGCATCTACCTACACTCTCTCCTCCTCCCCCGCCTGGGCCCGGTGTCAAGACAGAGTCAAGAAGACCGGAGACGGGGGAGGCCGCAGGTGGATGGCTCGGACGGGTCTTCGCCTTGGCGCTCCACTCCGCACCCCTGGTCCACACACCAATGACCAGGATTTTGACCACAAACAATGGGGTTGAGGCAGTGGTCCAGTTGTGCGACGAATGCCGACAACAGGGTCCGCCAGCGCACCCCGGGAATGTTGGCATTTGTTATTGCGCACAGATAACGCCTGCCAGAGTCCGATGTGGCCCCCGTGTTGGTCCAGCGCATCTAACACGTGGCCCACCACCACCACCACCACCACCACCACATCATCATCATCATCATCATCATCATCATCATCATCATCATCATCATAATTGTCCAAACCCAAGTTGTCTACCTGCCCCACATTTTGCCCTTTATGGGGAATTGGACACAAAATATATTTAGCAGGGGTGATTCTATCCAGACATTAACACAACCTTTTCTGTGTTGTCATATTTGTTTCCGTTTTGCAGTCTTCCTGTTATATTTTCGGCGAAAAACGACTGACAGAGTTCCGGGTACCCTTAGGCGAGAGGAAGTACTTTGACTGAAAATCTCCCCTGAACAAACCAGCGCCTCGAGTGGACAAGGCCTATGTGGGTCCTCGTATTAGCTTTTCGATTTTGAGTGAAAAAACCTCGGTCATCAAGAACTGAGCGTTTAGACTGAGAGCTCACCAATGAAGGCATGAACAAACAATGAAGATTTTTTGATATTCCCTGATGCGGTCTCATTTCGGGGAAGATTCCACATCTCATACTGTTATTTGAGCACCCGTCTAAAAGACATCTTAAAAGGTAATATAGCCATGGGGAGAGAAAATTTAGAATGTTTGCTAACAGAAATAAAAAACCCTAAAATGGTTCCTTTGGACTTCTTGGCCGTCGCCAGCCAGTTCTCAAACAACTAACTGACGGTTAGCTGAGAGTGGGACCAACGCTCGGTTGGCCATTGGAGTCGGAACTCTAGCGGTCATTGTGTCCCCATCCGAGAGGTTACGTAGACTGGAGGAGTTGATTCCGCAATCGTCAAGTCTACTGGAAACGCAGATTACTCGCAACTGGTAGCGAGGGGAGGCACGACAATAAGTACCCCCACATTACGGGGGGGGGGGCCTTTCGCTAAATCTCTGGGGGGGACTAGGACTGAGACAGTTAGGTTTGAGGTTAGGTTTAAAATCAGGGCTCGAGAATTGGCAACATCCCCCCATCTGAAATTCAGCTGAAGGTCACTCCGGGTAAATAAAGTGACAGATCAGTCGACCGGAATTCGAGAGGTCGGGAGTTTGTGTCCGTCTCAAGTCAAACATTTCATTTCTGTGTTTCTAGTAGTCGGGAATACCAGATGACAATTGCTACTTAAATGAATTGCCAACTACGACGCGTTATATTTGAGGAACAAGAGGAAATCACGCGCAGAATAAGTGTTCTACAAACGGCAGCTGCTGAAAATTTGTATATAAAGAAGAAAGGAGTTTAGAACGTAGAGGTGCCCATTTAGTGGCATCGACAATGGGGACTTCTGTAAAGGCGGCTAATGAAGTTTCCCAATTGTTGATGTGTCTTCAAGGACCACAGCGGTCCCTTCAATTGTTTGTAATTAGCACTTTTAGAGACGTGCCTTTAATTGGAAGCCTCAATTGGATTAGGATGCATTAGAGACAACAAGGCAGCAATCAATTATGGGGAAAAAACATTTCCATGTGGCATAGTTTAAGAACATCACTTGTCGGAAAAGGGTTTCGTTGGGCTTAACGGCTACGTAGGCCGGTATACGACAATTCATCTGTCATCCATTTGTACCGTTCAAAAAAGAGCTTCAGCCTCCCAATGGCAAGTCACAAGCTTGTTCATGGTGATTTGCCTTCTCGCGCTCGTTTTGTTGTGGAACAGTTAATGAAAAATTAGTGAAATTAGATGGCTGTACCACTTGCAGACATCCGAAAAATAGGTGTACACGGAGCGCATTTTGAGGTGGCATCAATCAGCTTTACGGTGGACCCCATTTTCGCTTTGATTCACAACACTGGGGGAACAGGCGAGGGCATGTAGTCATTAGATTTTCAGTAACAACTTAAATTTAACTTTGTGCCACCTTTACGGTTGGTCTGAGTTATCACAATAGCTTCTTCAACTTTGTCCCTGAAACATGCGCAACGCAGCCGAATATGAACGGAATCCAGTTATTTTTCTTGTGAAATTGCTAAAGCCTAAGTAAGGAAGTGGAAGACACTGCTCAATTCTGTCCATGTACGAGCTCAAAAAGAGCAGATGACTTAAAAAAACTCAGGCAATCCGAACCATCAAGAGGCAATGACCACGACTTCTATGGAAAAAACAAGCAAAGTAATTTTCGCCTGCCTATTTTGAATATAACCCGATTTTGATGTTTACAGACGGTGCAAATGTCATGTATTTTAAACCTTCTAAGCAAGTCACGTCTGCCCCTAAAATTATCGCATTCCACGTCGTAATTCGGGTGCTTGAATATGTGCAGATGTAAAAAGACTGACAATCCGCATTGCCCTCTTTTTTTTACTGAAGGACCGATCACTATAGTGAGCATCGTATCCGTCGTGATACTGACCTCAGCGTCAGTTCCAGTAGGATGCCACGGTTGCTCGAATCGCCCAAACGGTAATTTATGGCGATGCCGCACGCATTTGCTCCTAGTGAAGTTCAACCGCAGCCTGCCTTCTCTTCCACCTTACCAACTTCATGGCGGATGGGCTTCGGGTGTGGACAGCCTGGCTCTCACCCGGCCGCAAGTAGGCGGATCTTGGGAGCAACCTTAAGGAATTTACCAACTTGAGTAGCACAATGCCAAACGCTCCAAAACGCGGCTTAATTATTCGACGCCTATCGGTTCTAGGACACTCCGGACTTTAACGTGGCCGATGTAGACTGGATCGCGTGCTCGATAGTGAACCATATAATGAATAGTTAATTGAGTTCATGCCTACATTTTAATGCTGGCTGTCACGGCCGCGTCGTGAGCGATCGTATTTTCTTTTCGTCTTAGGTCCTGATCCAAATATTGCCTCCGGCCTTCTCAACGTTATCATCCAGTTGCATCGGAAACTCTTATTTAAGAATGCTCAAACCGTCACAAGTAAGGTTAGACGCATTGAACCGTCTCCTGTTTCTTTAAAGAAGATAGTGATGGTCTAAACTCGGAACGACGCATACACGCACTCTGATGCAAGATCACGAGGACAAATTATTTTTACATAGACCCAACTGGGGAAACTCGGTGCCTCAGTAGGATTCGAACCCACAACAGCATGGAGAGGCTTTAGTACAGCCAACGCTCTAACCATCTGAGCTACGAGACCACACCGGACGACGCGAGTTCAATCACATTTGGGTCACGTTTGCCCGCCCAACTTACTGCAACGTCTGGAATCCCCAAAAACTGATACAATAAGCTGACTGCCCATGCAGGATTTTCCAAGTAATACATCTAGAATCCACCAGATGATTACCAGGCTCACGAACTTACGCTCATCCCCTGCCGCTGTCGAAAAGATAAACTGTAATTGATTATGATCAGGAAATACTTGCTCCCGGAGATTATTGTAACAGGAGTAATTGTAAGCTCATTCGGTATGCGCTGTCTGTAGGATGCAAATGGATACCTTCTGGCTCCGAAGATCGAGTTCGAGTGCTCCTGTACGTCAACACCTGGGACGGCATTGCAGTGTTTGGCGACGAAGGTATGCATGTGCAACATCTGCAATTCTCTCTCTCTCTCTCCTCATTCAGCCACCTTGCTCCAATGGTAAGACAGTGTCGAAACGACCGGAGTTGGGCGTAGGCGCAGTGACTGAAAAGACCAAGCAACCGTCTGCACGTGCCACGCACGACCTGGTCCCCATTCCGATCGCGATTGGCCACCTACTGCCTTGCTATATGTGTCAGGTTGACGGTCGTAGTCGACGACCTCATCGTGTACGTAACGACTTAGTTGTTGCAGGACAGTGACTTGCGCAGCATCTGACACGCTCTCTCCCCTCTCAGCCACCCAAGTCCGGTGTTAAAGTAGAGTCAGGATGACGGGAGGTGGAATCGAGTACAAAACTAAACAGCCCCTCTACGCGTGCCACGCACGACCTGGCCCCGCGCAACGTGACAGTTTTTAAATGTATGAGAAAGGCATATACCCACCGGACTGGCTGGATTGAGTATCCCATCCAGCTTGTACAGTCCCCACTTGGCCATGTCGCAAAAAATGAGGTCAGATGGTGTGTAGGGCTGCGAGACAGCACTCAGCTCCGGACAGGCATCCGCTCGTCCATTTGTCGCCAACTCCACGATCAGAATGTTGGTCAAGGGTTTATTCAGTTTGAACTGTGACAAGGTTAGTCCCTAAAGTGAGAAAGCAGATAACAGCATCAGTCACCTGACTTCTGGATAAGTCGTGTAAAATTGAGAGTCACATTCATCAAAATATTTCAAAGTGCCTTGAGGAACTAGAAGCGCCCCCTTTGGGCTCAGCCAGCAAAGTATGCTGGAGATCGTTTCAGTCATTCAGCAGCCCCGATCCGACCTCACTTCTTAAATCGGCCTCAAAAACATCTGAAAACAGTCTATTTGATGCAATACATTTCTATGCACCATTTGCCAAAATACTTTTGAAAGTCAGCTCTTTACTCCAAGATGAGAATCTCATATCACACTAAAGTAGTCAATTAATCTTGTGGTTGGTTGGAATAAACATGGGCCTGTAGTCAGAGCTAAAGGTGAGTTTGTCCTTGCAGACAAAGCCATAGACAGACCCGAGTTACTTCGAGCTGCCAGTTATGTTCAGACTCGAGAGAGAAGTTAGAAGTCAGTAGAGAGAATATAGTATTCTGTGCGGAATTAATGAAGTATAAATTGGAGCAGTTTGACACCCCGACTATATTCGCACATCGGGCTTCGTCGGGACAGAAGTCTGAATGTCCTGAGCCAAACCAAGCCCTGCCCGAAAGCTAATGTCGACATTCGCGCCGAAGTCCACAGCGCAGTGACCGCATAATATCCGGGGACTACCAACAGGCAGTCAGTAGCAAAAACAAGTTGCATGACTGACTGTACCGACAGCCAGCTAAAAGACCAGGCATGTGTTTCACCGATATTCTGCTACCGGGTCACGGCTGCGAGAGGCTTGGCTCATCAGTGGATTTTCGAAAAGAAGAATCCGTACCTCACATCGGAAATGGAGTACACCAAGGTGGAAGACTATAAAATTGAAACACTTTCCATCATTTTGGCGTGGGAGATCCGAAGCAACAACCGTTTTCGTTTTGTGCCTAGGATTGACTGCAAATTGCAGAGACCAAAGGCTCTCTTCAACTTTGTAGTGGACCCCCTGCATGAAATATCCGCATCTTTAAATTGCCGGTTTTCTTCCGGGGATTACCGTTTTTGCAGGGTAAAGGAGTCCCCTACCCCTCGGTTGGCATAAAGGTCGGAGAACTTACACCGTTTAAAATTAGCCAGCGGATTGGTGGCATGAGTACGTTCATTCTTTGGGCCTATGAAGAGGAATTAGGAGAAACAAAGGCTGCAAAACATACCACATTTAGGAGGTTCTGAAGTAGGGAAATCTCTTTGACATGAAAAATGATTATGTCCGGCAAGTCTAGAAGTAGTGCGCTGATGGTGGCATTGGCTGTTGTGTATTGGGTAGTGTGATGGACTACAAATCTGCCCGTGATCTCGTTCAGAAAGCTGAAAGGTTGAATTTCTACAGAAATCTTGATGAAGCAGACATGCTAATCAGCTCACCTTTGAATGGATCTGCCAGGTGAACAGCTGAAGACACAGGAGAAGATTGATTAGACAAATTTTAAGATGCTACACAATCAAGGCGGCACTTAAAATTCTGCCAACTGTCCATTAAAGTTCCAGCAAAAAAACGTAGTTATTATTTAATCTTTAAATTCCCTTAGGAATTGATTAACACAGCTAAAATGAATCATTTTGGTTACAACTCTTTTTAGGTACGGTCCAAAAATGAAGGAGAATATTTGAGCCGAAATTCGCCATCTTCGGCGGATAACCGCCTCATATTCACAAACTGCCAACCAACAGTCAGAAGTAGACTAATTCACCATATATCGAGCTGAGGTACCAGATAAAAATCCAGACACATGTTTCGTCGATTTCCTATCTCTGGGGGGCAGTTACGTGGGGATCCGCCCACCAATGGCTTTCAGAATTACCATTTCCTTTTAGTTATTCACTTCCATTCTCAACAATGAATTTTTAATCTATTCAGAAACTGGTACGTAAAAATTAAGCAAATTCCTTCTGGACAACCCTTTAGAATTTCGTTCGAAATTTTAATGTGAATATTTGAGTTTAAAGCCATCAGCTTCAGTAAACTAAACGCGTAATGTTTACAAGCCACCAACGTGCATTCACGATGTTCTTATAACTCGCGATTGACGAGTTCTACCACGAACAGATTACGCCTCTTTTTCCTCATTTATAGAACTATTAAAAAGTCGGTATAGGCAAATTTGTTAAGGCTAGCAAACACATTGACTTCGATGTCGTTGTTGCTAGTAGCCTTTAGAAGTACTGGCGGAAGGTTTGTGCCCGCATTGTCATCTGACTTCTATTTTGGACCGATCAGCAAAGGACCAAGAACTGTGAGCCAACCCCATACAAAAGCACTTTTGTTGGATGGATGAGTGCCCATATACTACTATAATCCACAACATCTAAAATTATGCAAATCCATCCACCGGCTGCAAAAGGAAGGACCTGCGTTGACCTTAAGCACAAGAAACTGGAAACTCGTGACAGGTAGTCTGACTACGTTCTCGGGTGGGGCACATTTCGATATGGGTTTCTGACAGCCGCAGGTATGGAATTCAACTCAAAGTTACTCTCTACCCTCTGACATACTCGCTTATTGTTTCGTACATGAAACTTGGAAGATTAAGTAAACTTTATGATAAATTGATTCTCCCCAATACCAAAACACGGAGCCACATAGGACATTATTTCTCAAGGCAAAAATTTCGGGATTTTTTGAGACTAGTGCTAGGATAGATTACTGCAGTGAAGTACTGTCGGTTGTCCATGCAAGGTTTTGTGATCACACAACGAAAGAAGCAAAATATAAAAACGGCCTCTGAAGCATTGTCTACCACATTGAATTATTCACAACCAGCGTAAACGCAGATCGGGATTCCGAGCCTACGTCCCAAAGATAGAGCTTTGGACTTACTAAAAGGATGAGGGAGTTAATCTTAGGTTCGATAAGCCTAATGCTAAGAAAGGTTGGCTGACGATGACTAATAGACCAGAAATTGTCTTCCCAATCTCCTTTGTCTTTGCCGGCGCTCCCATCCCATTGTTGTGTGTGCGTGTGTGTGTGTGTCACCAATCCGATTGCTGGAAATGTTCACCCCGTTGCGTCTCGAGGTTCAATTTCGACCCTTCACAGGAAACTGCAGAGTGACAAATAATATTGTTGAAGGGGACGTACTGAAGAAGACAGCAGAGCTTCGGATGACCATTCCTGGAATTGATGAGGGACGCAAAATTCCCTGGAAACAACAATGACAAGCTAAGTAGTTTTGGTCCACCTATTATTATTGACTAGGCCACTATCGGTTCCACATGGACACTTTATTTACGCAGCCGCATGCGTCATACTTATGCATCCCGGCTGAACAGCGGTGCGAAATGTTGGCCTACTAGCATGGGAAACTGCGGTTCAACTAATAACATTTAGTCCACCAAGGAACACTATATACGCGTTGAACTACGCAAATTGATCTCATATAACACGAACACGTTTAAACGGAGTATTACAAAAATAAAAGGACAGGATTCATGTGAGATATCTTCTGGACGCTGGGGTCAAGGAAAGAGCGGTTAGTAAAAGACATACGGTCACTGTCCATCAGCAGAGAAATTCGTGGAAGAGGGATGTCCTGGGCGAGACTTTGTAGGGCTGTCTTAACTACACCGGACAGGATGGATGGTGAGAGGTCAAAGCCGACACTGCTGTGGCTCCAGTTAGTGTTAAAAAATGTCGGCCCGTAAAACACGGGTGGACCAACGGAGACATTCCTTATGTCTGAATTGCGTAGAATCGCGTATTCTAAACACCCGAAGAGATAAAAACTTTTAGGAATACGGAGGTAAGTAAATGTAAGCAATCCTTTTTTGCTACTCCGTAGTTATCTGTCGTTTTTATGCGGCCGAATGAGATGTAAGTAGAACGACGTAAGATGTCTTTCAAGGTCAGGGAAGCGTATTTAACGGCGAGGCTCGATATCAAACGCCCAAGGACGCCGGCGTTTCCGTTGCCAACTATGGGTGAAGTAAGCTATCTGTGCAGTGGATTGTCGATAATTTGGTTCTTTCAGGCAAAACTTAACATGGCTTACGAGGACCTCTACAGGATTTTCTGTTAGACAAAATTTCGCAGGTCTCAATCGTCCTGTTAACCAGGTCTACGGTATGACACACCAACAATGAAGATAAGCGAGAAAAGACCATTAAAGTATCACTGGCATTTTCAGCAATATCTCTGTGGTCACTGTTCATTGCTTTGCTACCAGCCGAGGGGATTTTAGATAGATCCCTCAGAGCAAGAGAGAACGCCCCTATTCAGCCCTATGATTTGACGCCGTTCACGAATTTTACCCCTATGTGACACAAAATATAGCTCTAAACGCATCGGTGTGGTAATACCTATAAACCAACTCAAACTGTGTTACTGTTTAAAAGCAGGAATAACGGATGTTGGTTAAACAGCGGTTTGAACTTTTTTCGAGGAACCAATGTTAAAATGAGAAAACTTTGCTCAGAGCATAGAGCCTTCCCAGCGATTAGTCACTTTGAGTGCGATGGCAAAAAAGTGGACGACGTTCCAAAGAAAGTTCACAAGACCGAACTCTTTACGCGTCGGGATACATTCAATTGCGTCACACTCATTGTAGTGATCAAATGTGCTGATGTACAGTGAATATCATCACCCCCTCTTATGCACCAATCAGTTTTCGAGTCCGACAACCAGCCAGTGCCGTGATTGGGCGCAGTGGCAATTGCAACTAAAAAGTACCGCAGTCCCTGGTGCATGAACTATCCGTACCTGCTGTTGTTTCTAGTGTTGTGTTCGAGCAGGGATCCGAAGAGTCAAGCTAATAAAGCTCTTGTTTCCCCGATCGTGTCTCCTTCTTCACATGATGGGTACTGCAATATTTTAGAGAAATCATACTACGCCGACACACATCAAGGTATTAGTTATTTTTTATCCGCGT
>CACRXP010000030.1:1964319-1974869 GCA_902702965.1 Spirometra erinaceieuropaei | reverse complement strand
GTTGCTCACTCATGGAAAACCTAACCAATGACTCAGTGACCGCTGTTGCTAGATCCGGTAATTGGCTCGCCTTCTTCCGATGCTGCTAAATCCCAAAAGGAACTCATTTAAGGGTCCTAAAAGAGTGTCGACACTCTAAGCTGAAGATAACAACCCGTACATTTAATACCTTAGAGTGTTTTATGCGTGCAAACAAGCCCTAGGTAGCCAGGCTGTTAGAAATTCACTGTAAACATTCTTTAAAAGTCGAGTATCAACATGCACTATCGGCCAGCTTCAAAGCCCACGTCAGCGTTTCGTGCGGCAAGCAGGTTGGATGAAGATAAAGACCTTTTCGGGTGTTCTCTATGCTCTTATCAGTGAGACTACACTACGTGAAGGCAAGGATTTCAGCCAATCGCTAAACGGCGTTAACGCTACCAGCATTGACCTATCACTGATGAGTTTAAAATTGGCTGAGTGTACTTCAAAATGGGATGGGTACGAGACGTACTAAGTGGTTGTATCTGCGAACATTGTCATGCAAACGTGTCTTTTGAATGCTGAGCGCGGGTGGAAAAACCCAATTTTTTTTAAAAAAAAAGTAGAATGCTATCATTTGCATTTTCGCTCATAAAAATTAACTTACGAGCTTCCAGTTCTAATTCACTGGCCGGCACCTGGAGATTTTTCAAAAACGTCGGATACACTTCGCACTGGCTAAATACGTTCTGGCTATCTGGATAGTTATAGAGAGCCGCTGTGAAGATTTTCTTCGAGCGTGATTGGTCCAGTGTCGGATCTGTGAAAACTGGAGGCAACATCAAACAACACGACTATAGCAGCATCTTATTGCGGAGAAGTTCGCCTAAAAATCAAAATAATAAAGGAGATCTGGTCCTGGCTATGAGATTCCAAGCCAGAAGAAATCGTAGCGCTCGCTGTTGACAAAAAGCAGTCCTCTTCACTAATAGAGGCGAATGTGCTGGTCCTATACTCTTTTATCAAGAAGAAGAAGAAGAAGAAGAAGAAGAAGAAGAAAGGAGGAGAAGAAGAAGAAGAAGAACAAAGAAGAAAGAAGAAAGGAGAAAAAAGAAGAAGAAGAAGAAGAAGAAGAAGAAAGAAAGAAGAAGAAGAAGAAGAAGAAGAAGAAGAGTAGGGGGAGGAAGAAGAGGAGGACGAGGAGGAGGAGGAGGAGGAGGGGAAGAAGAAGAAGAAGAAAAAAAAAGAAGAAGAAGAAGAGGGGGAGGAAGAAGAGAAGGAAGAAGAGGAGGAGGACGAGGAGGGGAAGAAGAAGAGGAAGAGGAAGAATAAGAAGAAGAACAAAGAAGAAGAACAAAGAAGAAGAACAAAGAAGAAAGATAAAAGGAGAAGAAAGAAGAAGAAGAAGAAGAAGAGGGTGAGGAAGAAGAGGAGGAAGAAGAAGAGGAGGACGAGGAGGAGGAGGAGGAGTAGGTGAAGAAGAAGAAGAAGAAGAAGAAAGAAGAATAAGAAGAAAGAAGAAAGGAGAAGAAAGAAGAAAAAGAAGAAGAAGAAGAAGAAGAAGAAGAAGAAAGAAGAAGAAAAAGAAGAAGCACAATCAGAGTATACGACCACTGGAAAGGCGGGGGTGCGGTATTTAGCTGGAGTCATCGGCAGGCAACCCGCAGAGCCTGTTTTACGGGAATAGTAGTGGGTGGGGTTATTTGGTTTTGCAGTATGGAACCTCATTTGTTGTGGTTGTTGTTCTGTCGACCCGACAGCTGGGCTGATGGTGATAACGAACGTTGCACCCGAGAAAACATATCACACATAATACAGACTGAAGGGGATCAAACAAGATCCCAGTCACAAGAAGTGAGGGCTGGATGCCTACTCGAACAATTTTCATGCCCCGCTCCGGAAAGTACAAGACGCGCCTGTGGCGTACCGACGATCGGTAATGGCCGTGAAAGGGCTGTCTCTATCTGGAGGACCAGGATCGTAAAGAATTTGACATTTGTCAGAGTTTACGGAAGAGCCTTCGTTCAGCAGAAGGCTTTTGGGGCTCTAAAGCCCAGCATAAAGCAAGTACCGCGGACAATATTTGTGTGTTGATTAGTAAGTCACCAACTTAAGTTGGGAATTTTGCTCACACGTACATTAACCACCTTCTAAATTTTTATATTTCTGAACGCACAGTGACGTTGGATCAGTGGAGTTTTGAGGTACCACATAGGCAACTGTAACGTTTGACCACTAGACGCTAATATATAGTTACCATAATATGTTAGGCGGTTGATACAAAAGGATATGTTTCTAATAATCTGGCGTTTTCATGTCAAACCTACCATCGGAATGGAAGAAATAACGCAAATCCCAGGGCGTACGCTGTGAGACGTGGTCGGATCACTGGCCTACCCAAATCCCATCGGATATATTTGGTGCTTAACAAGGTATTTTAGAAACTCTGGTAGTTTTTATAAGCACAAAATTCCGTTGAAGACAGGTTGTTATAATAAGAACTGCACTAAAATCTATCTATTACAGAAATCCAGGGAAAATTCGGGAGCAGACGGTTCTATTTTTTGCAGTAAAGGCTTTTTGACTTCAAACATCTCTTATAAAGAGTACGTTCAATGTTGGCATCGTTTCATAAAAGCAGATAGCTCCCGTTTTTCGTTACATGATTATTTAAGAAGGGTATTGTTAAAATGCCTGAAAATCAATTCTAGATCGACGTTAAAAGTGAGCGGCGGTGCATGCACAAATGGTGCTGACAATCCAACCTCCGTGACCGACAATGTCCACCGCGTGTTCCACAAACGAATGAGAGCATGGACGGCGGCTTGCGTGTGAGTTATTGAATAGTAAGAGTAGACTTGCGCTGCATCTACCGCAATTCTTCTTACTCCTCTCGCGGGCCTGGTATCAATACAGGGTCAAGAAGGCCGGAGGCAGAAGAGGGCGCGTCCAAAACTCGCACCTAGGCGTACCAAAACACCTGGTTCATAACCTACGCAAGGAAAGTATGTTGTGACACGGATCCCAATGGGCGCATCGTGAGTCTGCCCACGAGCGTGTCATCGCACCGCAATGTTGACATTTGATATGGGTGCGCATTCCCCCTAACGCCTGTCGGGCTCCGATTTGGCCCCTGTTTTTGGTCTAGCCCATTTACTGTGTGGCCTATTTTAGGGACATACCTATGATGCTAAATATACACACAAAGTCTACTGATGTTCCCTTTTGAGCAGTACCTGCTGCGAGATTGAGCTGAATAGGGTACTTACTAGACCGGTGAGGATATAATTAATCAAAGTAGCTAAATTTTCTAGAGCAGTGAATGTCAAATTAAAGTACCTTACAGGGTTATTTATTTGGCTGGTCAATTATTGTACAAGCACCCACATATGAGACTGTACTTTTGTTATCTGAGCTGTCTGGATGTCTAGGCCTGGTTGACATTAGTTACGCGTTTACTGGTTTTCTCACAATCCTACTTTTCCGGTCTAGTTATACCACTGTTCATGCTGATGTACTGAGAGTTCGTTGTCGTGGATGGCGAGATTTTGTGCAAACTTCTGCCGAAAAGCGCATTTTTATTGGTTAATTCGAAAAAGTATCCTAAATCGATGCACTGAACGATTCATCAACCAATGTTTAGTCTTTAAAGTTGTGTCTCAACGGGATAATCTTCACTTAACACTTTTACGCTTAAGCGCCGAGTTGGAAGAGAGGAAATATCTCTTAAACTAATATTCGCCATCAAATCTAACTATATTGACAACTTTTTGACGAATAGTGCTTTGACGTGGAAGTGACTTCTAACTGCTTGTCTTTTTAGTGGGACAGAGAATGAGCATTCTACTGTACCCAAAACTGCTGGACTGGAGTGTTGAGAAGTGATCACAAAGTGACGCATGACCAATAATCAATGAAGAAATGGAGGACTATAACCGGTCTGCGCAACCCGTAGTTGATGAGCCATTGGCTATTAGAAACGGCAACCCTAATCCCCTTTTTTAATCGATTGGGCTTTTCAAAGCAGCACACTTTATCGCTCAGAATCGGTTTTGCTGTTTTTGGAAAATTTAAATCTTACGTCGACCGAATAGGTTATATTAGAATGGGTCGGTCACGTACAGCACGTGACCGATCCCATGAAAGGTTGGCCGAAATATTGAAATGCGTTTTCGATTAGGAAGGACTACTTGGGTGGGGTTGTAATACTAATTACTGTGCGGCATAATCCTATAGTATTTCGGACTCGCCGGTATGCCGGCTATGGAATGCGCTTCTTTTCGACCTCCTGCAGAAAACACACTCGATAAAAGATGACTACTCAAGTAGCATGCTTTTTTCCATTGATTTTCTATGGTCTTATAAATTCGAATATATTTTGTAGAAAACGCGCATACAAATATGCTTTCTTTTACTCGTTTGGCAGAAAATCACATTTTCTTTAAATTTTATACCCTTAAATAGTTGTACTTCTAAGATTTTAGGACCGTGTGATGTCCATACACACAGCATCCCGTATGTCCGTTTGCCAAGGCTCCTCATGAAATGTACAACATAATCCGCATCCATTGAAAAAGTTTATGAACTCCATATGGTATCTTCTTAAAGTCATTGAGAAATATATGATTTTCCATTCGCTGAAGGCATGTGCCTTGTAGACTAAATCGCCAAACGGCTGATCTGGCTCAAAATTATTCAAGAATTAGGAAACCCTTTCCTCGGGCATAAAATTTAAAGACAACGTGATTCTCTACCGGGTGAGTAAAGTAAAACATAATTTCGTGCGCGTTTTCTATAAAATAGATTTGAATTTCTAAGAACATCGAAAATCAATATGAAAAATGCATGCTACTTAAGTAGTCCTTTTTTAACTAGTGCAGTTTCTACAGGGGTCGAAAGGAAGGGCATTCAGGGGCTAACATCCAGACGAGTCGGAAAGATTACGGGCTTATGTCGCATTACAATCAGTATTACAAAACCACCTAAATAAACATTCTCAATCGAAAACGCATTTCAGAATTTCGGCCAACATTTAATGAGATCGGTCACTCACTGTAAGCAATGCCTGACTGAAGTTTAGTGAAGAAAACAGCATCAATGAAGTCGCATGGCGACCACGGAGTGGATTTTACGGACTGAGTAACGATGGCAATTCAGCTCCGATGCCTCAGATACCTCTCTGAGGCGAGTTTCGCATGTGGACACTCTGTTTTTCTCCCTTGTCCCAGCCCCTCCTTCTGTGAACAATTGCGTCGGCATGAGCGGGCGGACTGGCAGAAAAGTATCACTCAGCACCCCGATGTTGACTCACTGCATTACAAATGAGGGCCTGTGGGTCGATGTCTCGCTTTGGCGCGCACATGACGCAAGCAACGGCACTACGCACCAGAGCTACGCCAGTCATAGGGCGGAAGCGATTTGAAGTTACGCTGAATTAACATTCATTCAGCTGGTAGGATTGTAAAACAGAACCTAACTTTCGATGTTCCACTGGAGGTTCATTCTTCTGCCTTCACGGACAGTTGACCCAGGCGTGCCAGTATAATTCAATAGTGATTAACTTGGCCACTACAGGGCAGTCCACCTATATGTTCTAAGAAGGTTCTGCTCTGTTTTCATAGCTTGCGAAGGATTCCAAGTAGAAATACTACGGACGAAGGTTGATCTAAGCCTGTTATCTGGTTACTTGAAGATGAACCAATGACGGATTAAGAAACACCTTCATTGGGGCAGCTAGACAGCCAGTTGGCTGACCTCTGGTGGAGTTTTTCAATTATATTTGACGCGTTCAGATGGGCGGAGAGCCTTCAGTGAAAGGTATTGAACTTCCTGCACAGTTTTTCTGATATGCATGTAGGCATATCAGTAGTAGTGAAAATGCGATTCCCAGGTGACATATCAAAAGAAGAAGAGGCGTTCACCGGGAGGGGTTTATTGGAGGTTCGGCGTTTCGAGTAGTTGATTCGTCTACCCATCTTCAGAGACTGGAAAGTCCTACGCACAGCTTCCCTCATATGGCGCACTTTGTTCAATGCGTGACCCGCAATGCCGCCTGTGTGGCTGCATCCGACGCGCATGTCACCGTGACCTGAATCGCCCCCGTCGGCCGCGGAGATGAATTTGGGCCCCGATT
This sequence comes from Spirometra erinaceieuropaei, assembly GCA_902702965.1. Lineage (NCBI taxonomy): Eukaryota > Metazoa > Platyhelminthes > Cestoda > Diphyllobothriidea > Diphyllobothriidae > Spirometra > Spirometra erinaceieuropaei. The sequence continues at coordinate 1,968,775 of CACRXP010000030.1, read as the reverse complement.
GTCCCGCGCCGTGACTGCCCCCGTTAAGGTGGTTCATAAAGTCAGATAGGGGGGTAGGAAAATTGATGTGGCCGTTGACAGAGCAGTCGGTGGACATCCAGGCTTCTTGCATTTGCCTTGCTGTATGATCACCGTCCCGGCCCACAATCTCAACGGTGTCAAAGTTGAAGATTTGTCCCATTTGCGCGGCACGGGTTGCTACCTCCGACTTCGGGTCCAACCTCCGCAAGACCAACTTATGCTCGTGCTCTGTCAACCGCCACATCAATTTGCCTCCGCCCTATCTGACTTTACGAACCTTCTTAACGAGGCAGTCACGGCGCGGGACAATCGGGATCGTCAGTCATCTCCGCGGCCGACGAGGGCAATTCAGGTCACGATGACATGCGGTTTGGATGCAGCCACACAGGCAGCATTGGCGGGTCGCGCATTGAACAAAGTGCGCTTTATAAGGGGAACTGTGGGCAGGACTTTCCAGTCTCTGAAGATAGGTAGGCGAATCAACTACTCGAAACGTCGGACCGCCAATAAACCCCTCCCGGTGAACGCCTCTGCTTTTTTGGCATGTAGGAATCCTCGATTTGAAGCTGAACGTCTGTCCTCTTCGGATATGCCAATCATCTACTCCTGGTTCTTAAGCGCATTGGTCGACAACCAAAATGACGGCAATGTCAGCATCCCAATATTTATGAAACCAAGTGTGAAAAGACGCCAGTGAACCGTAATAATTGAGGAGCAGCAAGATCTATCTATAATTTTTAGTCTGACCATCATATACTTGAACCGGTCGACGAACATCGCGTATCCGTCGTCATGATCATAAAATGACCACTGTAAAATAACAAACGATGCTTTCGGTAACGGGGGAGCCAACATTCCACTCGTCAATGACCCAAAATGTACACACTGCAGTTGTTAATAAAAGTTTAATGGTAGGGGACGCTCACCGATCGTTCATACGGAACTTACTCGTTCCGTTGTGCCTTAAGGGCTCTCTCTCGAGCCCAACCAACAGCCGCACAGCGCGCATGATATATAGGCAGAATGGTATTACCTATGCTAATAAGCCAGAAATGGCCATTCCAGTCTCCCTTGTCTTTGTCGGTAATACCATTCTGCCTATATATCATGCGCCGCTGTACGGCTGCTGGTTGGGCTCGAGAGAGAGCCCTTAAGGCACAACGGAACGAGTGAGTTCCGAATGAACTATCGGTGAGCGCCCCCTACCATTGTATATTCCCGATCGAAAACCGACAGGGCAACGGGCTCGTGGCCCGGTGGGTAGAGGCGTGGGCTTCTAAACCAACAGGTCATGAGTTCGAGGCTCGGGTGTTCCGCACTTCGGGCCTGGGTATGGCTGGCTGACGACGGCTAATAAGCCAGAAATGGCCATTCCAGTCTCCCTTGTCTTTGTCGGTAATACCATTCTGCCAATAAAAGTTTAATGAACTCTCCCGATTGAAATTCGTGAGTCCCAATGACCCGAAGCCTATGAATTTCGGAGACCGCCATAACGCAAATGCTGATTCGCAGATCTTCAATTGAGGATCAAATTGTCTCTTATCATTCCAAACTTTAATTCAAACGATTCACAAAAGGTCTAAAAGTTAGAAAAGTCGACAATATTGTCAGAAGATCAAGCACTAACTTGAAAATGGTTGCCTTTATATAAAAGTGGAGTTCATATTGACCCAACAGTGAAAAAGTCGGCGCCTCGGTGGGATTTGAACACACACAATAAGGCGAAGGCTTTAGTACAGCCGACGCTCTAACCACTTGAGCTACGAGGCCCACCGGACGACGCTAGTTTAATCACATTTGGGTCAAGTTAGAGCGTTGGCTGTAATAAAGCCTTCCTCTTACTGCGTCGGTTCGAATCCCACCTAGGCGCCGAGTTTTTCACAGTTGGGTCAATATTAATTATTCAAAATCTGCCGAAATATCAATGAATTACGCGAACCTGGTAGTCATTTGGTGGATTCCGGGTGAATTACTAAGGAAATACTGCCTGAGCAGTCAACTAACTGTAGCATGTTTGGTGGATTCCAGACGTTGCAGTAAGTTGGGCAGGTAACTTGACCGAAATGTGATTAAACTCGCGTCATCCGGCGGGGCCTTGTAGCTCAAGTGGTTAGACCGTTGGCTGTATTAAAGCCTTCCTCTTACTGCGTGTGTTCGAATCCCATCGAGGCGCCAAATTTTTCACAGTTGGGTCAATATGAATTATTCAAAATCTGTCAAAACATCTATGAATAAAAGTGAAGTCTACCAAGCTTTCAAATGCGTCACACAATGATGCCTGAATTTGTTTACTGTACACAGGATATTTAAGAGTTCAGTCTGTATTCTAAATGTGGCTTAAAGTTAATAATATAGTATAGTCTGTAGGGGTGTTTCTGGCAGACTACAATATGGCTGTATTCGAGGGCAGTCAAGCAGAGTCAAGAAGAGAGACCTATTACTCGCCAGTGACCGTATCTGCACAAATCAGGCCGCAGTGCATTACTTGAAACCAAAATGCAATTGCAGGAAATGGTACGGCGACCTTCCTCAAGTCCACACGTATTGGAGCTTCAACATCTAGACGGAGCGCGGCCGTTCTCGATAGCAAAAAGGTGCAGCTTAAGCCAGTAATTTATTACCTTTTGGCTCTCCTACTCCAAGTCCTCAGAGGAATATTTTAGCTGCCGCGGAGGATCTTAATTTTGATCCGATCATGCAACTCGGAGAGGTTTATGGATGTTCTCGCATTCTAATTTGTCGCATAAAGAAGTCATATTTTGGTGATTGTACTGCGACCATCCTTAGTAAATCGGCCTGGTTTTGCTTTCTGCCGATAATGCTCTACATGTGTAGTCGATTTCAAGGCATGTGCAACTGCGCAATATGGATTCGCTAGTCCAAAGATTATTTTTGGAGTGTGCATGGAATATATAACAAAACTGGTCAGTCCAACGGTCTAAGATTAACTTTCGTCGCACAAGAAGCCTGAGTTTTTGCTGAGTGTGTAGTTGACGTCTTAAGTGGGAATCGTCCAACATAAGTTCAATCTAAGATCTTCTCAGATAATAGGAAAAAATGCCTGAATAGTGCAGGATTTCCCTACTTAAATAACTCCTGACATACGTCAATGTACGTTTATACCTAGCCAACCAGAGCGGTAACAGATTCATTGTAGTAAAGCTTTTTGAATGTGTGAATTGTCACCTGTAGAGCAATCCCTGTGTCCGATGATATTTTTGAAGATTGTTACTCCATAAGTACCGTTTTATAGCCGAAAGTCACCTTTATTTCTATGCGAACTTTCTCATTTCCTATAATGCTTTTTTAAATCGAGTTTTCCGATCACTACTAATTTGAGGTGGACATACACTTGTCAGATAAATCTTATAGGATCATTTCTACAATTAATGAGAAACGGAAAAGACTTTCAACGCCTTCATGGAAAAATGTTCACGGAAACCGGTTCCTGCTCTTGGGCAATAAACATAACTTATGCTAGAGCAATTTAAAAGGAATTAGTGAAAACAAACAGGACACTTACGTATTGCACATTTTTGGAATGGCTGTGTTGCATAGCCTTTCAACAAGGAAATAAAGAGTAATATCCAAACGAAGACTTTGCTCTGAAACATGTTGGCTTGATCTTGTGTAGCCGACCGATAACTAAAAGCTCAAATTCTTCCATATTTACCAAACGTCGTAGTCCGTCTTCCAGTAGCGTTTTGCTAGACATTCCCATTGGTCGTCATCAAGGTCGTTAGCCTCTGACGCGCACTATGCAATTAGCACTTTGGTCTGACCACTGACTTCTCTCCAATCAGTGTCACCATGGTGAAATCGGGTAGGCGACTGTTTGTTGCAACATCTTGTGCATCCTGAAGCCGCGTACTTCTAAATGCCTAAGTTAGTTTCGTATCTGAGTTTGCTGTGAACCCACTTCCTGAGCAAATTCAGAGGTGAACGCAGCTACGACAAAATCGTTGAAACCTAGTTTCGGGTCACAAGGGTAGGGCAGAAAAAACAAGTGTGGTTTCGAAACCGCCATATCAACAAAAAAATGCCTGACTCGTAAGCACATAATAGCCCCAACCGACTCAAGAATAGCGCTAGCTTCTGAAAAATTGTACATTAGAAAAGTACGACTGAAAGTGGCTACCTTATGTTGAACACCAGAAGTCACTTTTCTGTTCTCAACTGTTAGGCAATGTTAATCAAATTACAACACTCTTATTCGGCTCATCCCTATACCAGGAAACTTTGCTTCAGATAGCTTCGCTTTTCGTCACGATTACCAGTCACGTGTTGTTGTTATTGTTGTTAAAGTCTGGCGACTGCAGTTTGCCTGGTAGACTGATGTAGGAACTAATATCTCGTAAGCCAGCAAGACAGAAGACAGTTTCTATGCCTTTATAAGATGCAAATGTGTTATTTTTAAGTACAGATCGAGACACGT
>CACRXP010000030.1:1944921-1964209 GCA_902702965.1 Spirometra erinaceieuropaei | reverse complement strand
ATCATCTTTCAGACAAATCAACATCATGACCTTAACCCACTAACCGTCTCCCGTTCCAAGATGTACTTGCACGTTGCAAGCACTTTTACTGAATTTCGGCACGACCTTCATGAGTTGTCTCTGCCAGGTCTAACCTGTCAATCTCGGTTGGTCGAAGGACGATTTTTTCATTTAGAAGAAATAAGTTGCTTTAAGTATGTTCAGTGTATTTGGAAAGGTGTTTGTGGGGACCAGTTAGCACCTGCTAGAAGTCTTGCCTTTTATTTTTGTATTACGAATGACACGATCGCCAAGCGTCACTCCGTGCGACCGCCTAAATGAATCTGTATTGACCCTTCTCCCAGGCGTCTGCAGCAGCATTGCGCCCTTGTTTGACGCATACTTTTGTGTTCGCAACAGCGGCTCTGTATTCGACCGCATGGAGTCTGGCCGTTCACTAAAACTGAAAATCTTTGTCGTTCGACCAATCGCAACCAACCAAACCGACCAATCAGCCTTAAGGGCATCGCTCACGACACGAGGACGCCTGTACCGGTGACATTGGACGCGTGGCCTCCGTCGGGGTACTAACTTCCCCTGTTTATCCTCCCAACGTTCTGTACAGAATGCATGTCTCCTTCTACAGGCGTCTAAAATCTCTTCCTGCCCAGAATCTGACCGGAGATCGTAGTAATTGGGGACTCCAAAAAACCTTCTAGTTTGGAATTTGCATTTAAACGAAGTTCATGGATGCTTTGACAGATTTTGAATACTTCACATTGACCCAACTGTGAAAACCTCGGCGCCTGGGTAAGATTCGAACCCACGACAGTAAGTACCGCCAACGCGATAACCACCTGAGCTACGAGGTCCCGCCGGACGACGCGAGTTTAATCACATTTGGGTCAAGTTACCCACCCAACCTACTGCAACGTCTGGTATCCAGTTTGGCGTTCGAGTTCAGAACTCCGTCTCCTGATTGCGGTGATGAGACCCAATTCTGCTTTCGCATTGTAGAAACGTAAAATAGGTTCCTCGCTATACAAAGAAGTACCGATTTTAAGAGTTTCAAATATAAAAGGGCAGATCTAACACTCTAGGAGGGAAGAGGAATTTACTGAAACAGCTTTCAGATGCATGCGAAATAAAACATAACTTTAATTTGTTTTTGACAAGTTTACCGGTCTAGATATATTTTACGTCGATGTTATTCTGTACACTTTACGCTCTCGTAGTGGCTGCGACTGCGGCGGCGCTGGCATGTTTGCCATTCGAGGCTATTAAAGTTTCCGTTCGTTTTTTTCGCACATTTTACGCCTGGACCCACCTACCCGTTCAATAAACAGTCTACTAGCCTGAATTCAACTCAGTGTGCCTGCTTTTTTTGGTTTATCACCGGCGGGTAATGAAATGCAAATCATCAAGACAGCACAGGCACTTTGCCAACAGCTAAAGCCATAGGCTGGCCCTAGACCCTACGCGACCTTCAAGCGAGGCTCCCAGAAGGAAAAGAATAGGGAAGTCCTTAGAGAGAACATTATATTCTGCACAACATGAATAGAATAGATTTAGCACTTGGAGGTCTCCCTACTGGCGTCTGCAACAATGCTCATATTGTGCCGTGCGGGGAAGATGGAAGATTGGGAGTGGTACTCACCTCCACATGGGGGGGCCTATTGATGGTTTCCTCATGGGCCGAAGAGGAGTGTCTTAGAACATGCCTAAAGTGCTCGCCCTATCCAAGCTCCCTGCCAGTAGTTTCTTCCGTGTGAGGCGGTGAAGTCCCATTATGTTTGTATTTGTAGGCTACCCACGTGACTACGAATAAGTTCCCCATTCAGCCTTGGGCCACACATTCCCGCTATTCTGTCTTTTGAGCTTTGGTCATTGTTAAGCGTCATGGGAATCTCAGTTACAACTGGCGTCGGTCCCGGTGGATTAGCCAACTTCCTTAGGGATGGGCTAGGATTTGAGTATGATTACTGTCTCCGATTCCCCTCTGTGAGCAGGCGATACATTTTCACGTTGGTGAGGCATGGGCGTGCATGACGTCTTTCTGTCCGTTCTACATTCTTTCAGCACCTTTTACCCCTACAATCTGCATTTGCCTCAGATTGACTCTCCTTTCGCAAGTGAGCTTGCGTCCGCATCAGGTGTAGTCCGGTACTCCAGTGCCCAGATTCATCTGCGACTTACTGCCCGGAGGTCAGTTATGTGGTTGGATTTACAGTTGCAACGCGACGATCTGTGCAGCCTCAGAGATTGCGAGTTTTTCATGGCACAGGTACGTCTTAACGGTCTTGCTTCTTACAGTAAAATAGTTCGTCATTTGCCGGTGACTTAGGAGAAGGACATTTGCGAGGTTTCTTCATCACGGGGAATGCTAAAAACGCTGTCGGGGAATGACAAGCTTGTACTCGGTAAAGGTCTTCATTATGAGAAGTTGCTATTTCAGCTTCGCATACCACAACGCGCGGCAGTCTTTCCCAAAGGATGTAGATCCCCATAGAACTAATCCTTTACATAGTCTGAGCTTGTTACTGATAAAGCGTAGGCACTGCCGACTGTAATGAATTACTTGCGAAACGGCAAAATCCGCTTTGTGCTAAATCGACCATTAGTCTCAGGCAAAAGGAGGAAGAACTTCGTGGAAATGTTATTTCTAATGGTAAAGGCGACCCCAGTGTCTCGATATGTTCTCCTTTGACAACCAACTCGTAAAACCTCGCCCCTTCCCCCTGGCCGGCTGCATATTAAGTTATTTAAGAGAAGCGGGTATTCAGGCGTGCAGGGGATTGGAGACAGTATTGTTCCTCCATTCACTGTTTTGACTTCGTGTTCAACACCCGCCAGTCATCATCAGTCAGATAGTGTGATTAGCATCAGTCATTTAGTGCACCAGCTTTGGTCTCGTCCGCGTGGGAGATTAAAAGTGTTTAGGCAAAGGAACATCATCGACAAGAACAAGGGAAATTACATGGCCATTTTTGGTTTAGTAGCCTGCCATCTCCAACCGCAGGTTTTAATACCCCTGAGGTCCGAGGCCGTGGCCTGGTGGTTAGAAGTCAAACGCCAGAAGTGGCATTCTAGTGTTCCTTGTCTTCGTCGGTAATGTTCTGCCTATATTACGGGCCACTATACGGCTGCCGGCGAGGCTCCAGATTGAACCGCATTGCACAAAGCGGGACGAATGTGACCCGTATCGCTATCGGTGAGGGTCCCTATGTCGTTGTATATGCTCGATCGCAACCGACAGGACAATGAACCCGCGGTTCAGTGATTAGGGTATTGGGCTTCCAGCCAATGGGTCGCGGCATCCGGCTTCAGGGTCGGAGCTGGCTGGTTGATGACAGCTAATAAGCCAAAAATGGGCATCTGACCTCCCTTGTCTCCATCCTTCTTCCATTTTGCACGCACCAGCGGCCTCTCAGAACAAATCAGCTGTTGGTGGTGAGACTGGATGACAGCTTCCACCCAACGCGCGTCACACGCGTGTACGGCGCAGCCCGACTAATGCGTCTGACTGCCAGATTTACCTGTTCACGTTTAATGTAACATCTGCGCAGTCCGTTCGGAAACGAATGTGGTCGGGTACGTAAGTGCGCAGTCGACACACAGTGAGTGACCGATCTCATGAAATGTTAACTGAAATTCTGAAATGTGTTTTCGATTACGAAGGATTACTTGGTCGCGGTTGTAATACTGATGATCTTGCGTCATAACCTTATAACATTTCAGACTCGGCAGGATGTCAGCTTTTGAATACACTGCTTTTTAATCTCGTGTAGAAACTGTACTCGGTGAAAAAATGACTACTTATGTAGCGTGCATTTTTCCCACTGATTTTCAATGGTCATGCAAATTCAAATATATCTTATAGAAACCATAAACAAAGATATGCTTCCTTCCAGTCAATTAATAGAGAATCACATTTTCTTTATATTTCAGTCTCAAGGACGGATTTTAATTAGGCTTTAAAAAATTCTTATTATGAGATTTATAAAACCAAGCGATGTCCATGCATGCAGGACCGCATATGTCCGTTTACCACAACTCCTCATGAAATGTACAACATGGTCCGCATCCGTTGCAAAAGTTTATGGGCTCTGTATGATATCTTCTTAAAAGCATAGAGAAATGTGTGATTTTCTTTACGCGCAACAAAATCACCTTGTTGACTGAAATCACTAAGCGCTACTGCAACGAATGATCAGGCTTCAAATTATTCGGCAATTAGAAAACGTTTTAAAAACCTGACTATACTCCCTTCTTGAGTATAAAATATCCAGAAAAGGTGACTCCCTATTAATTGACTGAAAGAAAGCAGGATTTTTTTATGGTTTCCATAAGATATATTTGAATTTGCAAGAACATCGAAAATCAATGGGACAAATGCATGCCAATTAAGCAGTCATTCTTTTACTGAGTACGGTTTCTACGGGAGATTGAAAAGCAGCGTACATCTGGGCAAGCACGTGCAGTGAATTAGGAATTTGCGATAAAGTAACTGGGAATGAGCTCCGAAAAGGACTTTGAAGAACTGGCTATTCCTCATTTCTTTACTGTTCAATAACAAACTGGATCTAGATATAAAAATCAGTGTAATTAGGGTGGCACTGAAGGATGACAGTATATTAACCATCAGAAAACGACCGCACAATGAACAGTATAGTATATAATGTAGGATTAGTCCAGAATGCAGCAACCTAAATTAGGCTTGTCACAGGTTTTTATGTCTGCGTCTTTTTCTCCCATTCTATCGTCTGCAGGTCAAGAATAGTTATCGGTGAGCAGCCTTTGCTGAGGGATTTAATAACGCCTGCTAGACGAACTCCCCTTTTTACAACTGGAAATCTGAAATAATGCAGGAGTGTACTGCTCTTTCGTGGAATCTCACTGACAAACAACACATCTCCCTGACTCAGAATATTACCGATTGCGGCTGATGGAGTTCGAGAGTGTGGGTAAACTTGAGGAGCAGTTGACAAGATTTCCAATGCCCAAGTTGATTTGAATTCAATATTCATGTCCTCCACTTCTGCTGACTGATAATAACAACAAATCTAACAGATCGCCATTTTCTGTGTTGATATTCTTTACTATTGCTACTATTTTCGCAGAATAACCGTATTTCAGTACTGTGGATTATTATTGAAACCACTGCTGAATCGATAAAACACCATTACCAAGTCACTGAAATTCAATGACGATGTTTGTTTAGTACCAAGACGTATAGGCCAGCGAGTTACGCACTGCGCTGATGGTTTTTTCAAGTCTTTTAACGGAGGTGTGTGCCTTTTAAGTTTGAATGGCTAAGCTGAGCTTATACGAGAGTGCATAATCCCCGTAAAAACAAGCAGAAAGCGCCTTCCTGCAACTTAATATTAGAAAATTTCTATCCAATTTTTTACGTAACCGGGTTTTTTCCATTACGAAGTTTTCAGTTGCGCCTGTTTGTTTTTATACCTTATGGTGATTAAATTACGGTTAATTTTCCCGATTTTTTGGCCGAATAATCAAAGGATTTCTGCGCAGATTAATACACGAACGTTTGCTGATCTCACTTGCTTTATTTTATTCACTCAAAATGGAGGTGTTTTCACTTTATATTATCAAGAGCTTTGGATTCACAAGAAACCCATTTCATGAGAGGGGTATCAGGTTTGGGGCAGGCACTTGTAAAAGACGAGAGTTCCGTGGATTCAGACCGCAGTTTCGTGCTCCAGTTTAACTAAATTTATGGGAGATGTGTCGAAATTTGAAAACGGGCAGTCTTATTGAAAAGCAAGTTGGGGGCGGACAACCTTGCGCCAAGTATCCAATTCCGTTTCAGAGGATCTTTTTGAGTTCGTTTTAACCGAATAATGTCGTAGTTATAATGTTTGCGATTAGAACAACTTCATTTGTAATGACAAGGTCTCCATCTAGCAACATGGCTCGCCAGCCTGTGAAAGTCCACTCATGCAACTACACAATTCAAATTAAACTCCAAGCGTAGTTATCGTTCTGCTGTAGCTCTCAGCGTACTTGTTATGACCCGCCTGGTACGTGAAATCCCGTGGAGCGTATACGCACTCGACCCTGGTCCCCAATACCAAAGCAGCAGACAAATAAAACACGGCTGGCCACGGAAAGTGTATTAGGAAAACACTGCAAGTCGCGACTGGCTAAGGGTGACGCATATTTATGACACGCTGCTGTGGTTCGCCGGAATTCGGTCCAATAACCTTCGGGGAGAGGGGAGTAGCCAATGGGAAGGCGCCTGATTGAGATGACAGCGCTGTAGCGAGAGAGCAAACGCACGTGATCTCCAGTGATTGGTTTGCTGTTGTTTTTGGGAGTGTAGGCACTCCAAACGGTACTGCTTTGAACTGACTCCACATCACGTATCCCAATTTGCCACCCAATTAAAGAATTCTGATCTGAAAACTGCTTACCCAAGCTGTTGATTTTCAAAACTGGGAGGATTATGGATTGCAGTCCAGTGCATTCCACTACAATAATGCTCCAAATGATGACCACATCGTCCTCTAAAGCGATCGTAATAAAAACCTTTGCCAATGTCTCCCTGCTCCTACAAAGTGTTTAATTGGACTATCGATATTTGCGGCCCTTACCTTAAGAATGTCATTGTTGCGTCGAAACCTTGGGTCAGATACTAGGACACCAGTTTTTGTGACGTGTTATTAAATGATGAGTTGTATATGCCTTCGAGGAGTTTAAATGTAGGCATTCATTTAGCTTTTATCGATCCGAACACCTGCTGTTTTAAAATTGTCAATCGATGGTTGCTCTGTCATTACTTACCCGATAATTGAGGCTAAAACTGTGGCTGCGTTGGGCGACATAAGTCAACGCTTACCTGATCTATTTCTCTCAAAATCAAATGTGATTGTTCACAGGTAAATTACAAAAACACTGGTTATTTGATTCAGCCCCGTGCTCAGAGATTTCACAACTGTCATGCCTACGTAAACGCTCCATCTACGTCAGATCATAGAATGACTGTTATATTTCATTCTTCTAAACTCTGAGTCACTGACGAATTATCTCAATTTAAAAGTCATATTTTAGACTGCGTGGCTATGTGGATTTGTGTGAGTGACGTGCACTGAAAAATTGAATTTATTTTTGAAATATGAAGTTTTTGTGAAAATCCTGAGATTCTCAAGTTGCATGATTAACTATACTGACAGTATAGCTATCAACTGTAAGCCTAGACATGTGTTTTGCCAATATGATGCAGATGAAAGATGATGTTGCGAAAAATTCGGCTTATCACTGGTTCCCTCAGCGTTCATGTTTGTCTCCTGGTAGATATGCCGATTTCGAAATCCCATATTTTTAATCTTCCCCGAAAGTAATACGCACACGTGGAGTAAATCATTCGGAATGATGCATTAAGAGCTCAGCCTCAAACCCGGAAACTGTCACAAAATAAAAAGATGGTTCGTGTTTCTCTTTTAAATCCCATCCAGATCAAATGATTCTCACGAAGTATTAATTCAAGTCAATCGTTGTGTGACTTCCTCGTGTTCTGTTAATTGTTGTCACTTTTTTGATTAACGAATCTCGACTTAGAGTTGCGAAAATTCCCATAGCAGTAATCAAGGGGACGCTGCGAGTGAACGTCTAAAGAGACGCCTTGATTAAGCTGTTTCTCGAACCTTCCCAGCGGCAAGGGTTCAAGTATCCTTCTCTACTAACCCTATTTTACGCGCAGAAGATAAGGATATGGTTGCCACCGCAGACCACATCAATGTGCATCTATTCCTTCACTTGCTCCTGTGGAACAGGTTATATTGGTCGTACGAGTCGGCGCTTATCCAAGAGAATACGGGAACACCTGCCGGCATGGCTGGGAAAAGGCGAGACTAGGAGCATAAACAGCGCCATTCTCGCGCATGTTGTCGATTCCGGGCATCATGTAGACCCCAATGAAGCTTTCCGTGTGATCTATAAGGTCCCATCGAGCTATCCTAAACCACTGGGACAGCGCCTATTAGCAACATCAGGGGCGGCCGTCATCGGGTTGCGAAAACCGATCTTGTACGCACAGAAGAACCACGTTCAGGCTCCACGCCTACAGGGGTCGAAGGTCGACTAACGCTACAACTCTCCCGCGCCCTACCGCTCTCACCCCATCCCTGACACTGACTACTATTACTCCCCCCCCACACCCAGCCTGCGTTTGAAGGCGAACCTTAATTGATTTATCTTATAACTGACGTGTTTGTACTTCTACCCTCTTCCATATAATTGTACTGGCCCGACGAGTATCTATCGAAAGCTAAGTATGCTCGTCACCTCTTCTTCTGAATCTCGTTTTCTTCATTTTCGTCGAAGAATCTGTTAATGTTCTTATTCCTTCCCTTGCTCTGTCTGTTTTTGGAAAATTATATCTCTTAAGCGGAGCTAAATCCTTTTTGAAAAAAGGTTTCCCTCATATGCTAAACTGTATGATCCGAAAAGAAAATACTTAATATAAAAATTGCAAAGGATTAATCACTGAAGTACTTAGGCTTTAGGCACATTTATAGGAATGAGTAAACTGTATAAAGTCTTAAAAATTCGGTTTACTTAATCAAAATATTTTTGTTTAATTTTGTATCGGTATGGTTCTACAGAGCACAACGAAATGTGATTAAGCTCTTTTTATTCTGCAAAAGTGGACAAAAGCAGCTGTTATCCCTCTGGGCTTTTTGACGACGAATGTCGATCAAGAAGAATTTTAAAAATCGCTAGCGAGGTCTTACCGTTCTTATCGGTTAAGCAGTGAAAAACCCGTCATAAATGCGTTGCGTTGATATTCAGATTCGGAGAAAAAAGCAGTCATTTTGTCATTCTTCTCTCCAGATCGCCGGCTTAGCTACCATGTTCGACAACTTGCTAGATGAGGCTCAGCTAATCGACATGCCATCTCAATCCCAAATTGCTTTCACAGAGGCCGTCATTAGGGATTTTAAAAGTGTACCCTTAACATCAGTACTAATTATGCTCCTCGTTTAACGGAGTCAGAAAGAATATAAATTCACTTTTTTTGCACATTTTTGGCAGTTCTGCAAGACAAACTGGCTATTTTAGAGTTGCGCAAATTCCCATAGCAGTAATCAGAAGACGAGGTGGAGAGCATACGTGGCTTTCGATAAATTCTCGTCGGGCCAGTACGGGGTAGAAGTAAAACATGTCAGCGATAAGAGAAATCGATAAAGGTTCTCCTTAAAACACAGGCGGGGTGTGAGAATGTGGGGGAGGGGGGAGGGTAGTAGTAGTCAGTGTCAGGGGCGGGGTGAGAGCGGAAGTGCGCGGGGAGAATTGCAGCGTTAGTCGACCTTCGACCATTGTAGGCGCGGAGTCTGAACGTGGTTCTTCTCTGCGCATAAGATTGTCTTTAGTTACCTAATGGCGGCCGCTTCTGCTGTCGCTAACGGGAGCTGGACTAGTAGCTTAGGGTAGCTCGATGGGACCTTATAGATCACATGAAACGCTTCACTGGGGTCTACATGATGTCCGGAATCGACAACATGCGCGAGAATGGGGCTGTTTATTCTCCTCGTTTCGCTTTCTGGCTATTCTTGACGAATATGAACTTGTTTTCTCGGATGATGGCACAGACGCTTACCGTTTGGCAAAATGTCTGCTGGGTTTCACATTGCAATCTGACGAACTCTGGCATGGAAGTCAAGAACTTTAGAAAATCTCCCAAATCTTCCAGTGCACGAAAAGAAGATCGCGTTTCTATCAATCGTGGAGAGAGCTCGTCTTTTCTTCCTTCCTTTATAACATACTGAAAGCGTCCATTTTTAGATTATTTACGTATGCGCTACACATGACTGAATGGGTTAATGCAATTAGACTTACCTCTCCCCACTTATTTCTTATGTTAACTCCCATTTATTTGAGGTAAAACTCAGTTTAGAGCGACGACTATTGGCAGAAAGTGATCAGCTTGTAGGCCAACTTTCAGAGCTCCAACGGTTTTGGAGTCTCCTTGTTTTAAATGACATCTGAACCTTACATTCTTAAACTGCGATTACCAACTTGTACACTTGCTGGAACTTGAAGCATTTTGCTCCAGGGATTTACAGCAGTGTTAACTTCGCACTATTTCTTAAGCTAATCTGCAAAAGAACTGTTGTAAACTATCGACCACCGTAATTTTAAAGGCCATTAGAAGTTGCGAGATTCACCTACGCTGAACTTCATTTCAAATCAAAAAGCGGCCTTTCGTGGTGCCAGTAAGTGTCGACTGTTTCGATCAAACGCCCTAACTGCATAAGTCAGGCTGACGTCTCTAAAAGTGAGAATGCAACGTTAGCTCGGAGTGTGCATCGAAATTGTGAGCCGCCCTTTTACAAATATGCGTGCAAGCGTCTAAGTCTTTTCGATACTACAGAAATCATATTTGTGAGGTCAGGGAAGCAAAGCTCTGATTAAGCAATAATTTACTCATTTTTCAGGCTTCAATATCCTATGAACCCGGAACAGGGAATATAAATCACTTCAAAAACAGTGGACTACGGCGGGTTGTTCGTTTGCTGCACCAACTGGGAAAAATGTCCTCCCAAACGGCTTGAAAAAGTACAAGCATAGAGTTGAAAATGGGTTGCGAGAAGGCTCCTCAAAAATTTGAATGGTCACTTTTAGAAAGTGCGCGCAAAACAAAGTCACTCATAACCTCGTATCCTGGATAGCCCCTGTTTTGCGATATTTTGAAGCAACAAATATTGTTCCAGTTACTGACTTCAAGAAATTGGTCACTCTTCTTTCGTAATAAGCTCCCTTTTCAACGTTTCTTTCAATTAACCTGAAACTAATGCGATTTCAGTTACCCGAACATTGCCGAGCAGTGCCCATCACTAGAAAATACTTTAAACTAATTTCTGAATATTAATGCTAATTTAAACACAGAGGAGATGCTCAAAAAGGCATTTAAAAAATGTTCGTCAAACGATATGAAAACTCCAGACACAGTGCTCCAAAGAAAGAAAATGCCGCTTGCGAAGCTGAACTACCTGGACTCACTGTCACTTCACGCGCTATTGGCTGTCGTTTGTTAAATAGCCAGTCCAAGAACCCCATACATCTTCCTCGGCGCTGATTGGCTGTACCCCAAGAATTTGTTCCGTTGATGTGCTGCGGGTTATCGCATCCCTGCCTGTTTACCGCGTATACCCCTCCTGTTCTAATGTTTAATTGCGTATCTGTGTACTCCGCATATCTTTGTATCTTGCTAAGTCATGCTAAGAGTAACAACTGTAGTTGTGTTCGCGTGTTACTTTAGGCCATATATTCTGAGGAGTAATGCTATAAGATGGCTTTGAAATAATATTCAAGTGTTCTTGGATGAATGCATCTGGTGTTTGAGCATTAAAATACGGAGTTATAAGTGTTTTAGAGAAATCTCAAGTATTCGCGAATTGCAGCTATTTGCAGGTTACAGTGGTTCCCAACCCCACCAAAACCGGGGATCGACTGTACCCGACTTTGTACGGAGGATGACGGCCGCGCTAGGAGTAATTATGCTCCTTTTCGATTGAGGATGTTGAAGTGAAAAAGTCCTCAGATTAACAGCATATATTCCTGCAAAGTCTTCTTTTTTGTCTAAAGATGCATCGCATGGAGATTCTTAAGCGTAATTGGAGTTCCCTCTCAAGTACGAAATTTACGATATTTAAACGTTTTGGTTAAATGTAAATGTTATACGCATACAATCTGTCGTCGAATTTATCACAGTTGGGTCAATATGAATTATTTAAAATCTGTCAAAACATCTATGAATTACGTGAACCTGGTAGTCATCTGGTGGATTCTAGGTGAATTACTTAGGAAATCCTGCTTGGGTGGACTCCAGACGTTGCAGTAGGTTGGACGATTGACTTGACCCAAATGTGATTCAACTCGCGTCGTCCGGCGGGACCTCGTAGCTCGAGTAGTTAGAGCGTTGGCTGTACTAAAGTCTTCCCCTTACTACGTGGGTTCGAATCCCACCGAGGCGCCGAGTTTTTCACAGTTGCATTGCATGGATATTCTTAAGCGCAACTGGAGTTCCCTCTCATGTCCAAAATTTACGATGTTTAAGCCCTTTGGTTAAATATAAATTTTATACTCATATCATCTGTCGCACCCATGACACTCTGTGCCATCACGCACGGCAATCGTACGTGTATTTTGCAGAGGCTATTTGCTTCTGCAGTTCCCTCCAATCGGTTGCCTAAGCCAACTGCTCTCATCCCCGTTTGACTTTTCCAAACAAACAGGATCCGGTTGGGGTTTTATCAATCACAAATTGATAATGACGTGGCGACTTAACGACATCAGTTATTTCGAGCTCTTTTATATCACTTTCAACCAGTACAAAACCCGAAAAAAGACAGGGAAGCACCGAGTGTCTATACGGCTCATTTACCGACCAGATTTAATCAGTGAAACGTGTGCACCTTGTGGTCGCGCATAATGGAGCTTCCGGGTAGCTGTTGGTATAGGGTATTTTTGACTGACTAGGCTAAAACACATCATCGCGTTTTTTTTCAGTTTTTTTTCAGAGACCGGTTGCTGTATTCGTTTTCTGTCCTATGTACCCCTACAAAGTCGGGATTAAGATGCTCTTATCTAACAGCACCTTTATTGTTTGAACTTGATGGAAAATTAACTAGGAATTAATATCTCGTCTTTTCTCACATATTTATTGGACGACTTGATTAGAGGGCCCAAAAGGCATCTTTTCAGAAAATTAAAGCACTGTTTTCCCCAAATAAATGTGAGCATGAAAAAGGCGACAAAATATGCAGAATCCAATGGCGTCATAAAATTTCTTGAGCTCTTATTCACCTGCGTACGATTACTGCCGATCAATAAGGTAAACCGCTCAATTAGAGATCGACTGAGAGGGATGAAATGTGATGGGTAGATGAAATATGGGCTGTTGGTCTGATATCGAGTGCACATGGTGAGAAGGGAAGGGACAGAGAAGTTATGTGAGCAAGGTAGTTCAGATTAGAATGAAAACATGTTCAGCAACGCGTGGTACATCAGTCGGTCATGCGGGCTGGGGTGTTGAAAATGAGAGGACGGGAGGGGGAATGGGGTTACGTCGATTATCGACCCTTCTGGCGGTGCGAGGTTGATCACGTGATCCAGCTGCTTGCTGAACTGGTTTTCACCTCTGAATTGTGGCGGCCTCCGCAAAGCGCAGGAGACGCCCAGCCGTCACCCGAAGTAGGACCTTGAATGAAGCCACCGGTGTCTTAATGAGCTTAGTAGAGGATCCGTTCTAACCGTTTCCTAATATCTCCATGATGACTGATAAACGATTAACACCATCATTTTCTATTACAATTTTTCGCGAATTTAATTTTTTTGTTCCAGTTCTTTTAAAGGGTCACAAAAAATCAAGCTTCCTACTGAGATCTAGAGTCAGAGTTGGTCATCCATGATGGAACATATATAAGTTCACCTTGTCAAAACACCCAATTATTACGTGAGCATGGTAGTCATCCGGTGGATTCTAGATGGATTACTTAATGGAATCCTGTTTGGGCAGTCAGCTTACCGTATCAGGAAGGTCCAGATGCCTGTTGATCGAATGGACATCTGGACCTTCCTGCAGTTTGCAAAGTCCTACGTCATCACAATCGTAGAGCTTAGGACCAAACAACCACACCGGACTTAAGAAGGCCGCACGGAGATAGCCTGACGCTGAGTTTAATCGGTGGGGAAGAACAAGAACCGCCAGACCGACCGCCCGACAAAGATTCAATCAGCTTCCCTCGACGGAGTGATGACTCACAAAGCACGCAGGCAAAACGCCCGTCAACCATCTCCTGAGGGGCCGAGGCAGCGAGAGGAGAGAAAAATCGATCAGCATGAGGCCGACCAACACAACATGCCAATAAATTTCTGGTCGATTAAGTGCATTTTACGCTTTGACAATGGAGAGCCGATCAAGCTTTTTGAAACGTCAGCATTTAAATAAACCCGTTCTGGAGAGCCTATCTTCTTCTTCTTCTTCTTCTTCTTCTTCTTCTTCATCATAATAATAATCATCATCATCATCTTCTTCTTCTTCTTCTTCTTCAAATAATCAACCCGGATCTCTCAACTTTGCCAATCTAATGGAATCCTGTTTGTGCAGTCAGCATACCGGTTCAGATTTGGTTGATTCCAGACGTTGCAGTAGGTTGGGCGGGTAAAATTGACCCAAATGTGATTAAAATCGCGTCGTGCGGCTGGGCCTCGCAGCTCAGGTGGCTAGAGCATTGGTTGTACTAAAGTCTCCCTTTACTGTCGTGGGTTCGACCGAGGCGCTGAATTTATCACAGTTGGGTCAAAATGAATTATCCAAAATCTGCCAAACACCTATTAAAATATGAGTTCGCATGCAAGCAAGAATGGGCTCAGGATGAGGTGCTGACTTTTAACTTTACGTTGGACTGCCTGACAAGTAATATGCAGGTTGTCTTATTCCTAAGCGTAATCGTGAGTTTACTTTTTAGCTAAGACATGATTAAAAAATAACGGCTAAGCTGCTTTCAAGTGAGCTGATGAGTCATCACTAAAGGGGATTAGGTAGAAACAGGGATTTTACGGGTTGGAGCTTTAGAAAAGGCGAAAACACAACCTCAGCAGCTTACAATGGGCTGTGGTTGTCTAAGCGCACCACGCAATAGCAAAGGTGTGCCGCGCTTCAAGGTAGAGGATCAAATAGAATGCAGAGGCAGCCTTACGTGCACCAGGTGACTGTCATCGACGGAAATCGTGCGTACGCAGCCAAGGATCGCGACATCGGACCGGCAGAATATCTCTCGTTTAGTCGCTCTCAACATTGGCCACTTTTTTGAGAAAATGCTCATATTCATGAACATATTCGCCACAATGAAGTTGACAGCGTAAGCGAAGCATAACATACTCAACACTGCTATCGAGTCCGGTTTCGTCAGGGGCAGTGTGGAGCTAGGGTTAGTGATTACGTTGGCGATACGACCACTTAAGCCTAGCTCTAGTCCTCATAGTCCCGGCCTAGCCCTAACATTTTTCGAAGCTAACCGTCAGCCCAAACCGATAATTCGTATTGTCAACAAGACGGGTAACTAAGCCACGCTAACTAAATGATACAAATATTTCCGACTAAGCGGTTTGCATCTGCCCTTTTACTTATTCAGACGTTAGTTTTAATTTCAGGGCGAGATAAACCGTTATTCTACCCGAGAACCAGGCAAAATCGTGAGTTCTCTTCGCAGGTGGCCTTAATGTTCTCATTTTTTTCTGTGAACGTCTAGAGAAAATGAAACTTTTGCCAGTTTTGCCAATATAATTTTCCCGAGTTCACCCACTGTAATGAGTTTTCAGTTGGCGCATCGCACAGCTGAGGACGTTCAACTTGCGTATCGGAAATGAACCTAGCTAGGGAACCTAAACGTGTACTTCAATGTCTTTCGACCATCTCGACGCGCCAGTTAAAAAAGCTGAGATAACAATTTCTGAATGTTTGCAAAAACCAGAGACAGGAGAACAGTGGCGTTGAACACAATCTATGCGCTAAGATAGAATGGAAAAGATGATTTGACTTTTTTGATATGAAGACGCTTCTCCATTGGAGACTTTCTCTAGTCAACTGATGTGAGCTATTTATACTACGTTTATTTTTATTATTATTGCTCGAAACTAGCAGCCTTCAATGTCCTATGGCAAAATTAATCTATGGGTGACATAGTCTGTCTCTTTTCGTTAATGAATTTGCTGATAAATAATATAGGTACATGCCTGTGCTTTTGATAAATCTTAACTCATAAAATATTAAGAGGCACGAAGCTAAGGCAAAACACATGCACAAATTCTGATTAACTGTTGAATTGTCGCATTATCAAAGATTACATAATCCGAACGATAGACATTTCCCGAAGATGCCGGAGAAATGGTGTCGTTTTATGCATGAATAGCCAAATATACACTTCAAAGTGCGGACGGCTTCCTAGCTACAATAAGAACGAGTGGCCGTATCGTCACGTGTCGCGGAAAGTAGATGGCTTATGACAACCAATGCAGTCCAGCTTCGCAGAAAGGACGGGATAAGAAACCCAACAAAACAAAGTTTGTGGCTGCAGAAAGTCGAAGACATTGTTCGCAGGTTTCCTTAGGTTTCGTCTGCTGCAATTCCCAAAAAACAAATAAATCAACCTCGGAAGGCAGCTATTTTAAACAGTTGAAGAAATGCACCCAAGGTCGCTGGTACGACTGCCTCCGATGAACCAAAATGGTTCTGTCTTCTGTATGGTCGCTTTTTTCGCGCATTAGTGTTCGGAAGCTCAACCAGCCAGTCTATGAAACTCGACGTCATCCACCATAGTCACTGCCGCTGCCTTTGCTGTGACCTCTTCAGGCTGACGATGTGCGCCTGTTTTGTTGATTTTACTAATGTATGCAACTGAGATTTGGGCATAGTCGTCTGCTCAGGGTGGTTGAGGGAAGTCAAAAAGGCTGGACATCGGACACCGAAATGGCTACCGGTGTCAGCACTCGTTGTTCACCACAACGGCCTGCGTTGCAGAGGCACTGGACCAAAAGGGGGGGCAGATTAGCTCATGACATGCGTTAATCAGGCTTCACAGAGTTCCCGCGAGTCCACGGTTGCCATCTGATGTAGAATATCTGTGGTGGCGCACCTAGAAGAAGGCTTTCACACCTCATCAGTCGCTGTGCCCTATCCCACCACCAACTGGCTGAGAAGTCGGGACGGGCGACTGTTTCGTGGAATAGGGAGGAGAGCATGAAGATAACATCGGAGAATACATCCTCACACCATAATAAACTCGACAGGTTAGGTAAGATCGCAGTTGGTAGCCAGACATTATACGCTGATACTGTCGACGTACGTACTTGTTATCATTAGGTGCGCTTACCTTGTCTAGGTAACTTGTTATCAGTAGGTGTGCCCTTACTGAGTTATGCAGGTCGCCCGTTTCGGCCAGGCTGTCGGGTTTAGTGAGGGTTAGGGTTAGGCGTAGGTTAAGTTTGAGGATTAGGGTCTGCGTGTTAGGGTTAGGCTTTACGATTGCGGTCGGGGTTGAATTTTAGGGTTAAGGTTAGGGTTTAAATTTCTGCCATTATTCCGCCTACTGAACACTTCCCAGCCCTTTCACCGGTAACTTTACTTTTTCCCAAAAACTCCGGCATCCCCTTGTCAGCCCTTCCATTTACCACACGCATTCAACCCCCTTTCCTACCATTACCGTACGACAGGGATCTGGCTGTCCACCTCCCCATTCCTGACTACCAACTGCGATCTAACCACAGGGATTAATAGTCTCGACTTGGAAGGTTCCCACTTGACAGGATAACGCGGTCTTCTGAGGACTGTGAATCAGGCTGTGATGGTTCATTCTTGATGCAGCCTGTTTGGCATTCTCGCGCATGTAATCACTCGTTGTGGTGGACATGTTGTTCACCACAAAGGGCTGCGTTGCAGAGGCACTGGACAAAAAACGGGGGACAGATTACCTCATGACATGCCTTAATCAGGCTTCACAGAGTCCGCGCGAGTCCACGGTTGCCATCTAATGTGGGATAGCTGTGATAGCGCACTTCGTCAATCACTGTGCCCTATCCCACCACCAATTGGCTGAGAAGTTGGAACGGGCAACTGTTTCATGGACTAGGGAAGAGAGAGTGAAGATAACATCGGCGAATACATCCTCACAGCAAAATAATCTCAACGGGTTAACAGTCACGACCGGGAAGGTTCCCACTTGACAGGATAACCTAATCTTCTGAGGACTGTGAATCAGGCTGTGATGGTTCATTCTTAATGCAGCCTGTTTGGCATTCTCGCGCATATAATCAGTACTTCGTGCCCATTCGGAGTGACTGACTGGAGGACTGTGAGGCGCACTCAACGACGGCATTCTCACTGATATGGGATCCCAGCTGTCGTGGGTGGCAGGCGTATTCGGGGTGTTCAGCTTTATCAGTCCCTGCGCCCATGCTCGTCTCCAGCCACCTTGACGCTCTCTCCCCCTCGGCTAAAGGTAAATGAGGGAGGGGCGCGTGCGACAGGTGCTATACAAGTCCGCTTCACAACGCAAACCTCATACTCAGAGAACACATAGTGGGCATTGAAGCTCTCGATAGCCGAGCTGCTGGCAGATAAACTGACATTAGATTTGTCTCCCTATTTATGCCTTTTTATATTCGGCTACGACAACGGTATGGAGAAGGTCCCCACTTAACTGACGGCAGACTGTGGACCGCGTCATAGGGGCTTTTATCTTGGCATCAATTCGCAGGCCTCTGCAGACACTACACTGCCAATAACAATCCCTTCCCCTGACTTCAGGGCATCACTCATTTACTTTTTGAACTTTAATTTCTGTTTATTTTTAACTACTGCGTTCATTTCCGTTGTCGTAGGAAAGCGTACGACGGGTCATTCAGGAGAAATCTAGACGATTTATGTGTCTGCCTGCATTTAGTCAGCTTGCTGTCTAGATCGCTGCCCCACCCGTAAAACTGTCCTTATCACCAATCACGTATGAAATGATCCACAGTCTTCCGTTAGTTAAGTGGGGTCCTTCTCCATACCGTTGCCTTCGGCTACAATTTAATAACTATTCATAGACGGAGGGCATAGTATTTTCTGGAGTTTGTTTTTTTTCCAGATATCATACTTTTACGGACATGCTGCATTTCCAAATGTCTCTCATAATCCATCGTTGCCTAGTAGGAGACTTATGTCTTAGGAGACTACAAAATCTTCTGCCTGTTTGTGACACTTTGAAAAATAAATTATCCGCGTATTCAACACCATATTTGCTAATAATTATTTAAATATGCAGAATATGAAAAAGAGAAAAGTAAGAAAACAACATTCCTTCCTTCGGCGGCTTTTTTACAATACTAACTCAAAATAAGGACATCAAAAGCGGGCATACAGGAAGACCAAGGCCCATTAAAAATCGCTTGGACTAATCGATAGAGCGTTGTCTAACTCAGCAAAATGCCCCGGTACGACCACGCAACCTTCAAACTTTTCCGTCCCGCCACTTATCAATTGATGCAGAAATAAAAATTACTATTGCCGGGTCACGCCAAACCAATCCTTCCCTTCAAAGAATCAGAATCATCCACAACCGTCGAAGAATCAATCACTAGAAGTTTTGATATCCTAAAGATCAATTCTAACGTCGAAGCTACTCTCGAGCACGTATAAATGTCATGTTTGAGTACTCACTCGTGAGTGCAGTGGGTAGGATTGACTTATATGACCCCCTAAACAGGACATGATAACCGGAACCGCCCGCAATAAGGGTGGCTT
>CACRXP010000030.1:1907757-1940666 GCA_902702965.1 Spirometra erinaceieuropaei | reverse complement strand
GCTCATGACATGCGTTAATCAGGCTTCGCAGAGTCCGCGCGTCTCCACGGTTGCTATCTAATGTAGGATACACATCTAGAAGAAGGCTTTCACACTTCATCAGTCGCTGTGCCCTATCCCACCACCAACTGGCTGAGAAGTCGGGACGGGCGATTGTTTCGTGGAATAGGGAGGAGAGAGTGAAGATAACATCGGAGAATACATCCTCGCAGCATAATAATCGCGACGGGTTAGGTAAGATCGCAGTTGGTAGCCAGACATTATACGCTGATACTGTCGACGTACGTACTTGTTATCAGTAGGTGTGCTTACCTTGCCTAGGGAACTCGTTATCAAAAGGTGTGCTCTTACTGAGTTAGGCAGGTCGCCCGTTTCGGTCAGGTTGTTGGGTTTAGTGGGGGTTAGGGTTAGGCGTAGGTTAAGTTTGAGGATTAGGGTCAGCATGATAGGGTTAGGGTTTGGGGTCCCGCTAGGGTTACAGTTAAGGTGAGGGTTAGGGTCAAGGTTAGGATTAGGGTTATGGCTAGGTTGTGGGTTAGCGTTGAGATTTAGGATTTTGGTTACGTTTCGGTTGTGAGACTTAGGGTTAGGCTTTACGGTTGCGGTCAGGGTTGGATTTTATGGCCAGGGGCAGGTTTTAAATTTCTGCCATTATTCCACCTACTTAACACTTTCCAGCACTTTCCCTGGTAACTTTACTTTTTCGCAGACACTCCAGCATCCCTCTACCAGCCCTCCATTTACCCGACCCATATAACCCCCTTTCCAACCATTCCTGTACGACAGGAACCTGGCTGTCCGCCTCCCCATTCCTGACTACCAACTGCGATCTAACCACAGGTTAATAGTCACGACTTGGAAGGTTCCCACTTGACAGGATAACGCGGTCTTCTGAGGACTGTGAATCAGGCTGTGATCTTTCATTCTTAATGCAGCCTGTTTGGCATTCTCGCGCATGTAATCAGTACTTTGCGCCAAATTCGGAGTGACTGATTGGAGGGCTATGGGGCGCACTCAACGATCTTTTCTTTATATGGCCTCTACGTCACTCTCACTGATGTGGGATTCTAGCCGTCCCTGTGAAGATCTGGTACATGCTGCAGAGATCAGGTCGTGTGTGGAGGGCGTAAACGGGGTGTTTAGTTTTATCAGCTCCTGCTCGCCTCCAGCCGCCTTGACGCTCTCTTCCCCTCGGCTAAGGGTAAATAAAGGAGGAGCGGGTGCGGCAGGTGCTACACAAGTCCGCCTCACAACGAACTAGTTCGTGCGCAGACCGCACACTCAGAGGACACATAGGGGGCGTTGAAGCTCTCGACAGCCGAGCTGCTGGCAGATAAATTGACATTAGATTTGTCTCCTTATTTATGCCTTTTTATATTCGGCTACGACAACGGTATGGAGATGGAGCCCACTCAACTGACGGCAGACTGTGGATCACGTCATAGGGGCTTTCATCTTGGCATCAATTCGCGGGCCTTTGCAGACATTTCACCGCCAATAACAATCACTTCCCCTGACTTCAGGCCATCACGCAAATCCCTTTAATTGTTGAAATTTACTTTTTGTTCATTTTTAATTACTGCGCTCATTTCCGTCGTCGTACGAAAGCGTACGATGAGTCTTTCAGGCGAAATCTAGACGGTTTCTGTGCCTGCCTGCATTTAGTCAGCTTGCTGTCTAGATCGCTGCCACACCCGTAAAACTGTCCTTATCACCGATCACGTATGACGTGATCCACAGTCTTCCGTTAGTTAAGTGGGCTCCTTCTCCATACCGTTGCCTTCGGCTACAATTTAATAAATATTCATAGACGGAGGGCATAGTATTTTCTGGAGTTTGTTTTTTCCAGATATCATACTTTTACGGACATGCTGCATTTCCAAATGTCTCTCATAATCCATCGTTGCCTAGTAGGAGACTTATGTCTTAGGAAACTACAAATCTTCTGCCTGTTTGTGACACTTTGAAAAATAAATTATCCGCGTATTCAACACCATATTTGCTAATAATTATTTAGATATGCAGAATATGAAAAAGAGAAAAGTTAGAAAACAACATTCCTTCCTTCGGCGGCTTTTTTACAATACTAACTCAAAATAAGGGCATAAAAAAGCGGACATACAGGAAGACCGAGGCCCATTAAAAATCGCTTGGACTAATCGATAGAGCGTTGTCTTACTCAGAAAAATGCCCGGGTACGACCACGCGACCTTCAAACTTTTCCTTCCCGCCACTTATCAATTGATGCAAAAATAAAAATTACTACTGTCGGGTCACGTCAAACCAGTCCTTCCCTTCAACGAAACAGAATTAGCTACAGCCGTCGAAGAATCAATCACTAGAAGTTTTCATATCCTAAAGATCAATTCTAACGTCAAAGCTATTCTCGAGCACGCATAAATGGCGTGTTTGAGTACTCGCTCGTGAGAGCCGTGGGTAGGATCGACTTATATGACCCCCTAAACAGGACATGATAACCGGAACCGCCCGCAGTAAGGGTGGGTTTGAGCCAACTCCCAGTGAAATTATGGTTAGATTTAAGGTTGGGATTAGGTTAAAGATTAGGTTTAAGGTTACATTTGAAGTCAACGGTAAGGTAAGTCAGGATCGAGTTTAGGGTTAAGATGGGAGCTAGTAATAACTCAAGAGTTAGGGTTTGGTGTAGGGTTGGGGTCAAGATTAGGGCAAAGGCAGCATGTTATTACCGACAAAGACAAGGGAGACTGGAATGGCCATTTCTGGCTTATTAGCCGTCGTCAGCCAGTCATACCCAAACCCGAAATGTGGAACACCCGAGGCTTTGTCGGTAATAACATACTGTCTATATAATGCGCCGCTGTGCGGCTGCTGTTTGGGCCCGAGAGAGAGAGCCCGTAAGGCACAACGCAACGAGTGAGTTCCATTAGAACGATCGGTGAGCGCCCCCTACCATAAGGGCAAAGGTTTAGTTTTATAGTAGGATTATTGACGGGGTAAGGACACGTGAATACTTTGCTTTTCCCGGAATTCTGCGCAGGTCCACTCTTATAACTTGGGCGAGGCGTTCCTATTCCCATGTATTGTTTAAAGGGCCATATAAGTCAGTCCTACCGGGTCGTACAACGTGGATACTACCGAGGCAAGTTGATACACTGTCGCATGGTCCCATGTCATCCTTGCTCATTAACCTGAGTCAGCCTTGCCTACTCAAGCCATTTGGCTCAATGACCAATCAAATATGATGAGTAAATTTGGTCCAATTTGCGTCGGCGCCAAAGTCGCCCCCGATAGGTGCTCAAAGAAAGTTGGTGGGAAGCTGAAATTCCCGCAACTTCGGCATAAGGTGGCGCTGCAGGTTGCTTAACTCAGAGAACTATCTACTTCTAAGGCGCAGAGCATGACCTTGCAGACGGAGAGCCTTTCTAGACAGGAAGTCCGCGGAAACCATCCGGCTTGCTGATTTGCCGGCCGCGTGCTAGGTTCTTCTTGAGCCATCTCGCAAGCGTCTCTGATTGGATGAAATAGCCTGTAATACGACTGTTTTGCGGCTGCTGGATAGTTTCCTGTAGAAGATCAAAGGACTCACATTGGCAAAACCCCTTGTCACGAATAACACACTATCTGAACAATACACTCATAAAATTACGATTAGGGTAAAATATAGACATCATCATTCTGTTCCAAACGGGAGTGGTATAGAACGAAAATGGTATATCATAACATTCTGAATTTTCTGAAAGGACCGTTCAAATTTGGCTCATAGCTGTTGTGA
Organism: Spirometra erinaceieuropaei; assembly: GCA_902702965.1. Classification (NCBI taxonomy): domain Eukaryota; kingdom Metazoa; phylum Platyhelminthes; class Cestoda; order Diphyllobothriidea; family Diphyllobothriidae; genus Spirometra; species Spirometra erinaceieuropaei. The sequence continues at coordinate 1,936,915 of CACRXP010000030.1, read as the reverse complement.
TGACTGCTCTACCGACCCAAACAGCGCTAAATTGTCATTTTTATGAGAGTACTGAGGAAAATACTGAGCATGGCGGATTAAAAATCAAATGCTGCGAGAAGTGGGTTAGATGATCAGCCAGATAAGTTGACCCACTGAGCGAAATCAAAGAGCCGACCCATTAAATTCCCTGTGAATCGGATTATTTCGAGCGGCATGTATGCTTAAAAGCTTGTTTTTTATGGACTTCAGAATTCCTGCTGCTCTCATCTTCTAGTGGTTTGTTTGATCGGGCTCACCTACTGAAAAGACCTTTTAATGGCTTTACAGTCTCTTCTCATTCTATCGACCAAAACAAGGTTTCACAATTCAGCTATATAAATGCTGAGTTTATTGACTCCGTCTATTCTAGAACATCGACTACGGCAACAAATATATAAACATTACAGGAGACAGTTACTTAAAATGACAGAGGGCTCGATGAATGTGACTGGTTGTCGACGTTTGGGAAACATGGTTTAATAAGAGCTCTCATCGGTCCTTCCCTATGAGGGCCAGAAATTCACTTCGATACTTCCGATCCTCTTTAAATTGGCCCAGCATCGTGCTGGTAACGGTGACAGCATTGATTTTCTGAACACCACGCATAACCATGCACATATGCGTCGCCTCGATAACCACGCCGACTCCTGCTGGCTGAATGACTTCCGCTAGCGCCATCGCAATCTGTTTGGTCAGTCGTTCCTGAACCTGCAATCGACGTGAGAAAACTTCCACGATGCGCGCCAGTTTACTCAGTCCCAGGACCTTGCCGTTTGGCAGATAACCGATTGAAACCCGGCCAACAAACGGCACCAAGTGGTGTTCACACATGGAGAACATTTCGATATCCCTCACTACCACCATTTCTTCGTGATTCTCATCGAAGATGGCATCATTCAGGAGATCACATATGCGCTCTTCGTAGCCCTTTGTGAAGTAGAACATAGCACGTGCAGCTCGTTCCGGAGTCTTGATCAGCCCCTCTCGATCAGGGTCTTCTCCGACACAGGAGAGGACATCCCTGTAGACGGCCGTGAGGAGACTGAATCGATCCAACTGCTTCAGGGTGGGATCCGTGTCCCTCTGGACGTCTGCAACCTTCAAATTGGCAGACTCCAAAGGTCTATTCTTCACATTATTCTCTCCTGGCCCGTCTCCTGACTCGGCCATAGGGGGGTTTTCGTCTTGTCGACAGTCGTCTGAGGAAGCCCGATCTCGGCCGAGTTTCACGCTAGAATCATCATCATCATCATCATTACCAGCCTCCATGTTGTTCTCCTCCGCGTCACTGCACATATCAATGGGAGAGTCGGAAGTTAGGCTCTCAAGACTGGATTTGCCGTAGTCGCTGACAGAAGAGTTGAGTCGACAGTTTTGACTGCGTTCATAGTCCGATGTACCGGATGTTTGGCGGTAAAACTGTGAAGCCTGCCGGCTCCCCTCAGCGCTGGTGTTGTTGTACTTTCCATCCCGATGAACAGCCTCTGTGAGGCCATTGAGCCTTTGTCGACTGCTGCTGCTACAACTGGTGGTGGAATCGCAACGGCGCCAGAGCTGAGTCTTCACCAGCCCATTCTGCAACTGGCGTCGCTCACGCAGTGGCATCTCATGCAGTAGACTGTGTGTCGTCCAATTTCGCAATTGGTTCTGTCGCGGGGCAGTCTGCCTGACACTTCCTTTGTCGTCGAGGGAGAGACTAGTTACCGCGCTGTCGCCCGAAGCAGCCCCAACGTTGAATTCGCTCGGAACGGCCTCACTACCCAGACTGGAGTCGGGATGCAGGGAGGCGTAATCATGTGACATGTTGAGCACGTGAGAAACGGAGTAACGCAGCATGGATCGGTATAGATTTTGTGATCACGTGAGGTTTCTTTGACTCGATACTGACAAGGCCTCTAAAGCAAGAACAAAAGGACGTTGTGTTAAGTGACAACCAAACAGAAGCTGGAAAGGTTTCGGGGAGTCTGTTTCAATCAGAGAGAAGGAGTGTGAAGTTCAAACGTGTTTGCATCATAAAAGCACAGTAAACAGAACGATCAGGTTTGTAGATCGGAAAAAGCACGATTCTGAAGTTACTGTTGGCAGTCTCCGGAGATTTTTATCTAACTACCTTTTTAAACCTGCACTTTACCTGACGGAGAGATTCTGAAATATTTTATGCCTAATAGTAGGGCTGGTCCTACATTTTCTGTTAGGCTAAGTTACTGGAGATGACAGACGTGTGAACTCTATGCTATTCAAAGTTGGCGCCTAAGTCAGGACATTCCACTCACTTAAACTACATAGTAATTTCCTCAGGTGGAGACTGGAATACTCAATTCTGGCTTACTAGTGGTCGTCAGCCGACATGAATCAGCCGGGGTTTGTTGCCCTGCCGGAACCGCGAACCCGCGTTCTTTGGCGTTCAAACGTTATTACAGTAGGTGGGCTAACTCATGAAATGTTATCGAAATGCGGTTTCGTTTCGAAAATATCAATTAAGTAGCGTTGTAAAACTAGTCAGCCTGTTACATAATTCTTTAATATTTCAGTTGCCTCAGGATGCCGGCCTTTGAATGAATTTCCTTCCGGCTGCAGGCAAAAACTACACTTTTTAAAATATGACTACTTATGTAGCTTCATTTTTTCTCAATGATTTTCGATGCCCTTAAAAGTTTAATTATATTTCATGGAAAGCAGGCAGAAAATTATTCATTCTATTACTCATTTGTTAGATAATTACCTATTCTTCTAATGTTATACTCAAAGGAGGGACATAATTAGGTTTTAAAAAAGTTTCTAATTTTTGGACTTTTAAATACTGTGAAATGACCGTTCATAAATCGTCATATCTCTGCATTTACTAATGTGGCTTGTAAAGTTAACTATATTGACCACATCCACTGCTTAATTTTATGAATCCTATATGGTTCCTCTTTATTAGAGTAGAGAAATGTGTGGTTTTCCGTACGCTAAAAATATACGGCTTGTAGATTGGAAACCCTGAACGCAAGTGTGACGGTAGAGCGGGGTCAAAATTATTCGGGAATTGGAAAACTTTTTTAAAACCGAATTATGTCCCTCCTTTGAGTATAAAATTAGAAGAAGACGCAATTATCTACCGAATGAGCAATAGAATGAATAATTTTCTGCCTGCTTTCCATGAAATATAATTGGACTTTTAGGGACATCGAAAATCATTGAGAAAAAATCAAGCTACATAAGTAGTCATTTTTTACAGAGTGCAGCTTTTGCATGCAGTCGAAAAGAAGTTCATTCTAAAGCCGGCATCTCGAGGTAACTGGGATATTATAGAGTTATGTTTCAGGCTGACTAGTTTTACAACGCTAATTAATTAATATTTTCGAAACGAAAACGAATTTCGGAACTTCGGTTGACACTTCATGAGTTAGCCCTCCTACTGTAGAATGCAAAATGTCCACGGCGCACTTACGAAAGACACTAGTATTGAAACCGATGAAACGGCGGATTGCGGGTCTGTGAGGATAACGGATTGTCACCGGTTTTCATGATTCACCAGGTTCAAGAGGTGGCATCAGTAGGTCAAGTTTTTATGGTTAGATCGCAGTTGGTAGCCAGGAATGGGAAGCAAACAGCCAGGTCCCTGTCGTACGGGAATGTTGGGAGAGGGCGTTATATGGGTGGGGTAAATAGGAGGGCTGGTAGAGGAATGCTGGAATTTCTGGGTAAAAGTAAACTTAACAGGGAAAGTGCTGGAAGTTTTAAGTAGGCGGAATAATGGCAGAAATTTAAGCCCTACGCTTTACCTTAAAATCCACCTATGACCGCAACTGTAAAGCCTAACCCTAAGCCTCAAAAACTAAACGTAACTAAAATCCCAAACCCACCGCTAACCCAAGACCTAGCCATAACCCTAATCCTAACCATGACCTAAAAGCTCAACCCCCACCTTAACCTCAACCCTAACACTAACCTCAAGCCCAACCCTAACCCTAACCTTAGCCCTAACCCTAAACTCAAGCCTAACCCTAACCCTAACATTAACTTTAATCCTAACCCTAACGGGAACCTAAACCCTAACCCTAACACTGAAACCTGATCCTAAAACACAGACCCTAATCCTAAAACTCAACCTACACCTAACTCTAACCCTCACTAAACCCAACAGCCTGACCGAAACGGTCGACTTGCTTAACTCCGTAAGAGCACAGCTACTGATAACGAGTTCCCTAGACAAGGTAAGCGCATCTACTGATAACAAGTACGTACGTCGGCAGTATCAACGTATAATGACTGGCTACCAACTGCGATCTTACCGTTTTTTACGTTTCTGGTTGAATGTCAGGCCTCAAAAGCTCAAGTGTTGCAAATCCCGTTCTATTCGCGGAATAACTAACTCACAAAATACACTGCTGTTCCCGTTTCAAAGTTATGATGTGATTTTGAGGCGTTGCTACGACTTTATGATACTGGATAGTAAACAGGTACTATCTGTACTCCTGATTTTGACAGTCTTTCTAAGTAAAATTTCTTTTCAATTTCAATGGCAAACTTGCGCATTCATTAACCAGTTCGCATTTTTCCGGATTTTCAATAGGTAACCAATTTCATGAGAAGACGAATATTCGAGTTCCGGCTGTATATATGAGGAAGAAAAGTGAGGAAGACTGGTCGTTTATTTAATCGCTGAAAGTTCGAACTCCTGCAGGCGTACATCTTCAGAGATGACAGAAACAACAGAATAAACAACGGTTACAGGGAGTATTTGCCAATCAGCGATTAGAGACGCAGATCCAGACATACTCAAACACAACTTCAAACTCTACAGCGTTGGCTGGTTATATTTTCAGGTTCGTTTCAGTAAGTTGGCAGAAAATATTCCTCTGTGGACATGCCACTACTGAAACCTGGATTCTGAGTTACTTAACATGTAACTGTATTTCTTATTTCTGCTTAGAAGAGGAGGCGTCCAGCACAACAAAGTGAATTTGCTTGAGACATAGCCTCTGGCCGGAGTCCCAATGACTAATAGTATACAGCTCCAGAAAGTTTAAAAATTGTCTTCGGAGAAAAAGTTGGTGTATATAAGTCCTATCGTTAGTCTGACTGTAGTGGCATTTGCATTTGAGTTGCTGGTTTGTTCCCCGAAGTGGGTCTATCAAATATGCTCCACAATACATGGATTGGAACAGATTTGGCCTTTTCAGTTTCAACTAAATCCATTTAATGCCTTTTTTCACAACACTCTGAAACCTTACATTATGAGTAAGGGAACAGTAAGGGGGGGCAGGATTCACTTTTTCTACTTCGTCAGGAGCCCAATGCCAGCATCTGTAGTACGCCCTCCCATTGGAACACTGAACCAATCCACTCGTCTTCCGGTCATTTTGATACACTGTGCGCTGCATGAAACCTCACCGCCTCATCTCAAGGCTCTTTAAATCGACAGTTAGGGAGACGGTTCCCGCTTGAATCCCGTTTTTCAGCTATAATATTTCAACTGCGCTTTTAGGCCATCACGGTGGATTAGCGGCCGTGGCTTGCAAGGTTGCCAACTAAAGAGATAATTTGGTCTGAGGACCATCATGCAGCGACTCGTTCTTAGTTTAGACATTATGACACTGACTGCTTTTACCCCTCCCCCTCCCCGACATTCCCACACCCCGCTTGTGTTTTAAGGAAAAGTTTTATCTATTTCTCTTATCGCTGACATGTTTTACTTTTACCCCGTTTCCATATAACTGTACTGGCCCAACGAGAATTTATCGAAAGCCACGTATGCTCGCCATCTCGTCTTCTCAGTATGACATTGTTCGGTCATGTGTGATCCCATATCTCTTTTTCAGGATTGATTGAGTGCGGTTAGAAATCTGTACACGTATGGAGGACGTAGACTTGGCTTCGCCCATCCTTCACTGCGCCCCCGTCCACCTGTAGTCGCTTCGACTCTGTCTTTGAAAAGAAAGACCGTTGAGAGAGGATGAGTTGTACAGTCACATGAATTGCCTTATTTCTAAGCACATTTACCCACAAGTTTCCCTACTGACCTCTTTGGGATGTTAGACACCCTCGTGCTTTGCGACGGAAGAAATTATGTGTCGGCTGATGGACGCTAACGCACTGCCCATGTAAATTCAGAATGCTGACTAGCGGCGCTCAATCATAATTGGACTAAAACGTGATGTTATTTTCACACATGACTGGAACGTCCGATTGCAGTCTCCCAAATGCGTATATCGATGTGAATTTCCCTTCTCGCGCTAGACATTCATTGCCGGTTAATCCGCTAGAATGGCTGTGTTAGAACTCATTCAAGAGGTAAACACGCACTTGACAATCCCGGGCTCTAGGACGGGCTCTTGCAAGGGTGTTGCTAGCAAGTTTCAGGTTCCATCTATCGACCGAAGGTATAACGTGATGACTCATGGGGATTAAAGGCTTTTGGTTCCTCTCAGAGGCCCACAATCCCCCATTTCACCTTTACTGACCATCCATGCAATACACAGCCTGGATGTCTCCATTCGGTGAGATAACCCGTCGCCTCCCGGTCATTTCTAATGGTGCCACTTTGGCCGTAATTGTATCGAAATTTAGTCTTTCCTTGCCTTCCATAGCGGGTGTTGGCGACCTTTAATGCCAATTGTTCGTTTGTTCGGGCTAGACTTTGACGATCAATATTATATGTGGGACTTTAAATTGCAAGAAATTATATCTCCTATACAAGGCTGTAAGCGATATTTAAATTTTTGTCGGTTAGTGGAGTCTGTTTGTTACTTCAAAGGCATAATAGCATGGCTCAGTCTTATGCATATGCACATGAAGCTTATTCGACTTTTAAACAGCATATACATATTTTGGTTGATGACTAGTTTCCAGTGGTCAAATGGCCGACTCTGGTAAATGGCTTCCGTGATTGGCTGACGAACCTCCACTCAGAAAAAAACATCTGAGTATCGGGTTCGTCATTATTGCTAGTGACTCGCTCGATTGTCGAGCTTCAAATACTACCGACTGAATTTCAAATAAAGGCGATTTAAACATCCCTGCGTACTTTTCCGTTGTCGAGGTGAATTGCTAAAACTTTTATATTAAAAGAATAACCAATTGCGTTAATTTGCACAAAATTGAACATGCGTTAGACCGCGGGTCGGTACCACACCGAAAAATCTACTATTGGCCCTTCAGTAGAATTGTTTTTATTTTCTTGACAAGTTAAATCCTTGGTAACTCTTAAGCCTCCCTCCAAACACACACCCAGTCTGGTATGCCCTCGCAGTTTTTGCGATGCACTATCTGTAGTGAAATCCAGTTCTCAAACTGTTTCCTAAATTTTAGAAATGCCAAATTAAAAATTGTTGTGAAGAGTTCTATCATAAACAGGCATTTTCTTGAGAAGAAGAACACACTTTTTCAGTAACTTTGTTGACGCCAACAGTCACTTATTGGCGCACACGCCAAGAACATATTGGTTTTTAAGGCACGTTTTAATGATTAACTACTACAAATTTGCTCTAGATCTGAGGGCGAACTGTGGAACCGGCGTCGAAGATTTACACAATAAAGTTTGTTACATTACTAGAAAAAACATATTTGAATTGAAATCATTCGTATTTTGGGTGCTACTGTATTTCTGAACTACCTTCAGTGGGAAATCTGTCATTCAGCAAAGTATTAGAACACACTTTTTATTCACAACAGTACGAGTCTATATGAAGTCAAGATTTCAGATTATTAAATAGCACCTCTTTATTAGGCTAGTAAATCCGCACAGTGATAAAGGAATTAGGGCTGTCATTTCTGGCTTACTAGCTGCCGTCAGGCAGTCATACCAAAATGGCACGAGCATACTCTGTACTGTAACCGGATTGGTGGATGACTCTTCATCGTTCTTATCTAGAATTAAGATATGTCAACAAAGTAACTGCCAAGTGCTCTTGACCTGTCTGGGCGTTTATCTGGTGCCTCCGATGGAATACGGTTGATTCGCCGTCATCTAAATCATGCTGCAAATAGCATTACTGCTCGTAGAATAGGCGTTACGCGGTTAGTCCGCAGAATGTGTCAAGTTCTGTGTTTAACAATTTGCAGCAGCTGGAGAGCACAAAGCACCTGCTGCACTCTTTTAATAGCATTAGACGTCACAGCTCCTGAAACTTTGAAGCCCTGCCGAATGAGGGCTGCACGTTTTTAGCTAACAAAAACGTCAAGATTTAAATAACACCCCGGTGTTCAATTTGTTTTTGATATTTGTACAGATTCAGTCACTTTTTCATAAAATTAGTTTGTATAACCTTCTCCAGCTAACTATCATATTTTTGCATACTTAACGCACCGTATTCTGCTATCTGCAGATTTATCGGAGCCCATTAAAACAACAACGCGGTCACCCAAGTCGTATTCACATGTGTAATCCGATTCGGGAACATTTTCAGAAGGCATATGCATCGAGTACTTTGTAATCATTAAGCAAAACGTTGATCAGATTAATGAAGGAGCCATTACCTCCTTTCAAACCAGAATATTTCATTTTTAACAACTAAATCATAAGGAGTGCCTTTGTCCTAGCAATCGATTTTAAGAAATCAAGTGTTCCTCAGTTTACGAGGGAATCTAACTCACTGAATATATGTAGACATGCAGTGACAGTTGGCGGTAAAAAAGGAGTGTGTTGGACTGACATATGTGGCCCCCTAAACAGGACATGATAACAGGAACCGCCTGAAATTCGGGCCAACTTCCAGAAAAATTAGAGTTAGATTTAAGACTGGGGTTAGGTAAAGAACTAGGTTAAAGGCTAGATTTAAAGTTAACAGTAAGGTAAGTCAGGATCAAGTTTGGAGCTAAGACGGGTGTTAGTGTGGACTGCAGAGTAAGCGTTTGGGGTGGGACCTGGGTGAGAGTTTAGTATTATACTAGGGCTACTGTAGGGGTCAGGTTAAGGGGAATATTTTGCTGTTCCCCAATTATGCGCAGGTGGACCCATATTACTTGGGCGAAGCGTTTCTCTTTCCACGTCCTGTTTAGAGGGCCACATAAGTCAGTCCTACCAGAACCTGCGTTGTTCCCTTCGGGTTGTCTCATTGACTGAAAGCATAATCGATGGAGAGCTTGAGTGGCATGGTATATATTTCCGTGCGTGCCACAGTTGCAAGTCCACCCCGATTATATTTTTCATTTCAAAACCTACTTACTATTCCTCAGCCAGCGTTGTCTGGAATCAGGGTTCTTCTTCAAATATGAATCCAATCTCAGTCATAATACCAAAATTGTGTGTAATGCGCAATCAGCGCAACCACGGTGGACTCTCCAAAGCACTAATCCCGCGTTTATATCCCAGTTTTTTCCATCTTGTCAGTTGTTGGGGCATAATTATTTCCCAGTTAGTAAATAGAAGCGGATGAATTTAAATTTTGTTACTTAGACCGTACCTACTATACGCTTAAATACTTTGCCTGTCTCTAAATGCCTGTGGAAAAATTTTTGTCAACACAGTGTTTGCAAAATAGAATATCTTAAATGGGCTAGTTTGAATTCACCCGTAGATGCAGTACTTTATTTTAAATAAATTCATGCTCAAATCGGTCAGATGCTTACCTCGAATAATTCGGGGGGAAAAGCCGCCAAATTCCGACTTTCTAACCGATAAAATGTGAGGTGGATCGTACATTCAACTTTTAGCCGGCTTTGAAGGTCGAGCTAATCTTGCTTGGCACTAAGTAGACTTTTTCGTTCATTCTGATTGGTCCACAAAACGTGCCCACGCAATGCGGCCCTGTCACTAGTGCTCATTGGGATTATGTAAATACCTCGTCTCAGAGCGTGGAGATTAAGTACGCGCGCCAGCTGAACTAGAGGATTGGACTTGGATTGCCCAAAATAGGCCATAACTGTGGGGAAAGTAATAAACAAATCACGCCCACACGCAGAGATAAGGTCGCTAGCTTAAGGGACGGAGGATAGCGCAGAAGGCGTTGCTCCTTGTAGGGCAGTTAAGTTATTCGGAGAACCCGGATTTACGAGATTAATAAGAGGACATTAAAGTTCATTCCCATAAAGGTTCCATCGTCAGCAGACACTGCGACCCCGCTCGCGGTCTTGATGACTGAATTAGGATCCAAGATCATTCGTTCACGAATGATATCGCTGTGGAGGCTTAGTTTCACTCACAATGCCGGAAGATAAACATTTATTGCTTGATATTTGCTCATCTGCTTATTTCTGTCTGACAACTCTCAATGCACAGCTTCTAACGGGTTTCAAAATCTTCCCGGGAATGATGTTGCTTAAAAAAGTAGACAGATGAGCCTGTACAAACTGCCGACAGTCTGCGATCATGAATGCTAGCAACTGATCCAGATCGTTCACGACGAACGCGTCATCCGTATGCCGAGCCCAAAATATTGGTCCGCCATGTAAAAAGATTAGCAATTCAAGCTGTTGCAAAACCGCCTTACCTGGTAGATTATTCTGGATACGATTGTCTAAAAATGCGGTAGCGGTTAGGGGGAATAACACAAGCGCACTCAATGGGACCCGTGCACACCCTTAAGTTTGACGAGGCCGAAATTCTCGCAAGGACTGGCGAATACGTGAGTCGTGAGCTGTTTGAGTCCTGGTTCTTCGACCCGCGGATGATTTACAAGTGCAGTGGCATCCCAGCTTTGCATTCTTTGCCAATTATCTGATTGGACAGGGTAACTAGACATGAGGGCGCGGACGACCCACACTTTCAGTAACAGTGAGCCAACAACGATTAATAGAACCAATAACGACTCCGACGCGGACTCGCAAGCATCAAGAACGACCGCGGGCGATGAATGCGAGGTTCTAATTATAGTAGGTAGCATGACAGCGGCCTCCTTTAAATACGCCATTTCTTGTGCATACATCACCCTTTTCTGCGGCTGTCCCTTATGGGCGGTTTAAGTTGGAACTCGAAACTTCAAGCGAATTAACTTCCTCTTTCAGCGGTCGCGTCGTCTTCTTCTTTTTCCCTGAATTTTTAAATTATAAATGAGATCAGGCATTCCTCGCCTTTTTGGACGACGTCATAATTATTATTTTATATGGTGACCGAGCTGTTTCCGTCTGTCTGCAATGCGATAGTGACTAGAATATGATCCTTCTCTTTGTCCTGACCTTTGCCCGCCTGGTAGCACGTGACGATTGTGAGCTATTTGCGGAGGGCGAATTGGCTACATTTGGGCGTTTAGGCAGGACAACTTGTTCGTTACATCTATTGACATTAGAGAAGTAGTTAGCATCATGCCTACAAGTACGTGCTTATGGGACTGCGCTAAAATCCACTACTTAAAGTTCTAATTGAGTTAGATAGGGTTATGTAGCCCCACCTAAAGTAGACAAACCCAGACACCTGTAATAGGGGACCGATGGTAATAGGGGTTTTTACACGTGGGGCCGGACAACGTGCAGGCGACGAGATCAAGTGGTTGTATGCAAAAGAAAACCAATTGGGAATGCGCGGTTGTACTTTGAGTGGTTAAGAAATGGTTGTCCTAACCCCTTACCCTAACCCCTAAATCCAACCCCAACAGTATTGTGTCCATCAGGTGGGGCTACATAACTATATTTTACCTATTATTGTAATGCATTGATTACACCCCTTTGCTTGACTTCCAGCAGCCTGGTCTAGGTGATCAACTCGCCGATGCCCCAGATGAAACGCACGTGATTGACAATTATCAAATGACATCTATTGGAGACAACGAAAGGTATGAAATGACATGGTGAGTAATGAACGCAAAAATCAGGTGACGCGATCGAGCACAACAATCTGTCCCATTAGAATATTTCAGAATGTACTTTTCGAAAAGAAGTCAACATAGTGACCGATTCAACGCGTTGATATTGATTTATGGTGCAAAGATAGTAGCAAACAGGATTAAAAATTTAAAAACAGGCAAGAAAACGTTGCGTAGATAAGACCAAACTGGATAACAAGATTATCCCGGAGCAGAATAAAGGGACAATAACGACCAAATACATAAGCTCATGATTATAACTGTCATAGTGCTTATATTATTTAAGTAGGCGTGCTATATTATGGTTGCTTTTCAACCTATGTGTAAGAAAATATCTTAATTTATGGCTAAGGTTATGATTAGGTTTAATGCTATAGCTAGGGATGGACCGGGGTTAAGGTCAAGGCTAGACTTTAGTTTACCTTCTGCGTGGCTGATCCCACTTTTTTTAACAAATAATCGTGGACTGCTTGTCATCTGCACTACTTCGCAGCATTCGAATTGCGCGGTCTGTTTCGGCACTTTATCAGACTAGTAAAACAAACGTACGGTGGAAATGCGAGTCTTCCCAATGCCACCCACAGTCGTTTTTATTTGCTACGACCATCTGCCCGTCAGCACTCCCACATTACCGGGGACCCTTTGCTCTATTTTCTTAGTTGCCTTATATATTCAGCCGTCGACAAATACTTAGTCACTCTGACTTTATCTAAATGTCTTACTTTTAGCGTATAATGGCATGAGGATAGTAGCAAAGACTTTTACTGTCTCCACCCGACTGCGAAGCCGTCCATCCCTTTAAAAACCCTTTACTTATCGATCCGAAATCAGCGTAAACCTAATTTCTGCTTCTATCTTACTCGACAAAACCGATGATTCAACTGCAAAATCGCCTTAATCCAAAATTTTTTGCGATGTAAAGATCCCTGCTCTTTGCTTAACGGATAACAGCGAGTCCGTCTGGTCCTGGTCTGCTATGTTACCCATGGTCCTGGAAGGGGATTTCACTTTGATGGTGTGCCATCGTGTCGCCTTCTCCTTCATCTCCGGTGGCACACAATCATAACAAACTCCCTCCCCCCCCCTTGACTTGACCTCTCCAGTCAACGCGCATTTGAACGTGGAACTTGTCACCATGAGACATCGCTGAGGGTTAGCCAGCCAACAGACTTTGAAAAAAGCGATTATTTTGGAATCCGCTATTTTCGCGAAATGTGACTTCATATCTGCTGACAGATCGTAACATACTGGCCCAGCAATCATCTTACTACCACACGGATACCATTGGAATAATCGTAGTATCTATTCTACATGACTATTTGCTCACTTGCTTGACGCACGGTCACTTTTAGCTAACTGCAATATGAAAAAAGCGCTTCTGTAATCTTCAAGTACTGGTCTAAAAATATAGGGACTGCACTCTATATCTGTGTAAGTTCAAATCAAAGGAGACCGCAACAATGCCTAAGATATTCCTATACAGCACTGTCGATAAAAACTAGCCCTTTTATTGTCCTCTATGAGACTGGCATAAAAGGTTATTCATGATGAAGCGGACAACCGAAAAGCTCTTGGGAACCGCGCTCTTTGCCGGCGCCTAAATGCGGCCAGGTTTATCTTATACTATCATCAATGAGCACTTGACCAGTTACTTGGTAAGCACGTTAAGAACGGTGGAAGTAAGTTTCCTGAATCCTCCCTCGAAGCCGGTAGATTCCACAAGGAACCATGCTTGTTCGTCAACGTGATTGTGAGTGGCATAGTGCACAATGATAATATCGATACACAACTTCCTGCTTTACCCATAGATGTCAGCTCTGGCCTTCTGAGTATTTGAGCTTGAGAACAAGAAATCACCGCCCAGGCTGTCGTCTTGTCCGTCTGATTTCTACTAAATAGAAGATGCACAGTGTGGTGGATGTGTCCGGGGTATTTTCGGTGATTACCTAACCGTAGTACCTAACTTTATTTAATACTTATTCCACGCAGTGTATAATAGAAAAACCGGTCTCAAAAGACACCGACTCGTTTGGAGCAGACAAGTGTAGACGCCGAAAAAAGCTAGTTTTAAAGACTGCAATTCTAAATACCGATATAAAAGGTGCCTTCAATTCATATTTCTTGAATGAGAGCAGGTGTCTTTGAAACTAGGACAGTCCTCACAGGAAAGACGCGAGATTTCATTTCCTTATTTTATATAATCGAGAACGAAAGATAGCATTCTGAAAGTAACTGACAACCTTGGGTGGCTATGGTTGTAAAATCCTGTACCACCCAAAATTGAATTTGACAAGTGTTTTCCGGTTTGTCAGCTGGACTTATCGCATTTTCTTTCGTTTTGGTATCATATTTATGACCAATAATTATATGACCATGTTGACAGCCAGCATTCTGAATTAATCAGCAAGTGTGAAGAAAGTGCTTTACTCCATGGGATGACCATCAAATCTGAGAGAACTTTCATTTTCCCATCAATGCCATCATAACGTCAGGTCATCTGCAACCTTTCTCATGTTAGTCCCGTCAGGCCAACGGTATCAGTTCTCCTATTCCATCCGTATAGAAAATAAGGTCTTACATGGTACGCCAAATGGTCTTTAATGAGCTAACGATATGGACCGCCATCACGAACCAACCCAAAAGCTGAATCAGTCGATCCACAAATTGTCTCGGCCTGTGGTAGCTGCTTAGTGGAAATCGAAGGCATGGACGGTCGTCTTTACAGTCAGTGTGATTGCGATAGATATGCTTTCTCAACAAATTTGACTGAAATGTGTATTCGATTGCAAAATATTAGTTTAGTAGAGTTGCAACAGTACTGTCAGGATGCTAGTTTTTGGACGAACGTTTGCGTATATTTTTGATACCCTCGTAAATTCTCATATATCTCATGGAAAACATCTATAGAAAATAGCCCTTCTTTTACCCACTTGGTAAAAAATTGTGACTTTTTAGATTTTAAACTCAAAGAAACAGTATCTTTCGGTTTTGAAATACTTTCTCAATTTTCAAATAATTATAAATCCGACCTTTCGCAAAACTGGCATTCAGGGTTTCCGAACTACTAGCCGTATATTTTTCGTGCTGAGAAAAGCATACACGCCTATACAACATTATGAAGAGGACAAATAGGGCTCATAAAATCTCGCAAGTGACCATGTTGTCCGCTTTATAAGCAACATTACTGAACCTGCTGACGCAATCCTGTACGATGGGTCATTTCATGGTCTTATAAAATCTCATAACTGGAAACTTTTTCAGAACTGAAGGATGCTATTTATGCAAGTAAAACATTGAAGCAGACGTAATTTGCTACCAAACGGGTACAATGAAAATATTCTGTGCTTGTTTTCTATAAAATACATTTTAATTAGTACGGACACCTAAAATCGATGAGAAAAAATAAAAAAAGTTTTAATGGTCATTTTTACAAAATGGAGCTCATGCAGGCGGTTGGTAAGGAGCTCGTTCGAAAGGCGGCATCCTGGCGTGATTGGAATATCTTGGTATAATGCCACACGGTAATGAATATTACAGCCCTACTTAAGTTATTTGTTTGAGTTGAAAAAGCATTTCAGAATTTCAGTTAACATTTTATGAGGTGATACATTTACTGTAGATGTCTCTGGCTTTTGTCCGGCCACCCCAACGCAGGCTCAGTCGACCACGGCGGTAAGGGATTCCTGGGTAGCACTTCACGGTGACGAAATCGGAACCAGTTAATTGTTTTTCTTTGTTCGTACACTTGACCACTGAAGGCAAAGCCTTCCTAAAGTGATCTTGTCTATAAAATCCAGCAAGCTGTTCTAATTTTAAGAAATTTTACGTCACACTGCAGAGACATAAATTAATTCACTGAGATTTAATCCTGTTCGTTGTCGGTTGAGATGGACTTGGAGGAGGTACGGCTGGGTATCTGTGATTCATTTCAGTTCTGAAGTTTAACTTTTTACACTTTCGATAAATCGAAAGGGTGCGTCTTCAGACTAAGAAACATGCTAGTTGTTTATCCAATTTCAAGAAGGAGTACTAATTGAAAGACTATTCACGCGTTTTGCCGATTTTTTGCCCCTTTTAGTCCCCATCAGTTCTGGGAGTATGATAAAGCGATCCGTGCCGTTATATCAGTGACTGCATGGTTTGTTTGTGGAAAAGTCTGTATTTCGGTTACGATGCTCGTATCAACTTCCTGGCGCAATCTGAAACGGTTTATTCTGGATAATTAACTTCATTTTCACATATTATGTTCTGAGGAAGTTAAGAATATAGCGCTGACAAACATCATTTTTGTAAGTCAGTCTGCCAGTGCTTACGCAGAAATGCGTGTAGTTTGGGTGGGATATTTTCATTATATTCAGTTCAGTTTAGTTTTATTAAGAGAACGATGGATGAAAGCCTTTGAACTCCATATTAATTACCGATTGTCTAACAAAAACCACTGACAACTGGAAGTTGAAAAAAAGAGCTGTTTTCATCACTGCACGCGAAGAACATGCTACTGTCTGCTAGTTGGCTGAAAGCAAAGGCTTACGTCGATAAACCTGACGACTTGCTATAGAAACGCACTCGAGTAGCGCGACTGTCGTCGAATATAAGTTCTCCCGGACCTCTGTCTGTGTTGGATATTACCTCATCAGCAATTAAGAGGTCAGCGTCAATGGAACTCCCGTCAAGTCCGTTGCCGCGACTTTACTCTTCTTTCCATGTTAGGGATGTTGTAATGCCTTGTTAACAATGTAGTCGATAGGCTAATTGTCCTGCTTCCACTAAAATTGATATCGAAGACCCAACTTCCTAACGTGGAATCATTTAAACCTTCTCGCTACACCGTTAGCCTTCTACTTTAAGCGGCGATTTGAACCCCAGCGTTTCATCACACGTAATTCTAGTCGAGTGAGTATCAGCCCATTCTCATTCGCTCGCATAAATTGCTTTCGTTAGACTGTCACATAATCAGACTTTTGTGAGCCGTGTGGTGAAGTGCATCTCCTGGATTCTTCGTTGCATTTGTTTAAACCAACAAAAGTCTATTGCGTCTAATCATCGTGTTCTTCCCAGACGTGCAGCGTAATTTAACTTCAGTATCTGGAATAGGAATACTGCAGCGGAGTCCCGATACCACTAATCGTGAAGAAGCCCTAGCTGCTATTTTATTAATGCCTTTTGCATAGTTGCAAAGTACCTATTCTACGGAAGTTAACTCCAGGCCACGGCTTTGCCTTATATTGGCACATTGTCAACTGGATCTGTTTCAATTATTTTAACGTCTGAATCTTGTGATCCGTGTACCATCTCACCTGAAATTCAAATTCGACTGAAAGTTTCAGATGGTTTTCGGTCTTAACAGTATTATTTATGCATAACGTAATCGACTTGGACAGAATAATTAAAGGTAAAAAATTCTTTTAAAAGCGAAACCAACTTCTAAGGTAAGACAATTAATCAACCGTCCACTTGGGTCTGAAAAGGTGTTTTCGGTCCCAGCTGGTGGTCAGGGTTATGATTGGCTGGTTGAGGCCAAATAAGCACCATAAGGTCTGTATCGATCTACCCTCCGGACTCTGTCGACTTCTCTCTCATATGCATTTATATATAGTTGAATTAGTAGGCATTGCGAGGTGACATCCTAGAATGAGAAAATTCGTCGAAAATCTTCACTCAAAATTATTATCTCATTGAAATCGTCGCGCAATCGTCACGCCAGCATCCAACACGGATGACGAAATCGCGGCAATTAGCGACTCGGACGCGGACTGGCATCAGGTTCAAACCCCAGCGGTGATTGCGAGGGCTGTTAATTGCAGTATGCGTATCGGCCCAGGGCAGCTAAGTACTATAAACACTGCACACCTTGTGCCACCATTACACTTATATGCGACTGTCTCTGATGGTCGGTTCCAGTGCGAATCCGAAATTGTTTTCTGATTCTGAGAGTCAGTGGGGCCTGATCTCCGATCCGCAGGGTTTAACGCCCAAAATGGCTACCATTGCAGGAGAGATATGCATAGAAGGACTTGGGTGTGTGGGTCACGGTTTCGTTTAAACCGTCACTCCACTACTCCACTGTTGCCAAGTCCGCGATATCTGCCCTATGATTTGTCAAGCGGGCTTTCTCTATCTCAATGAAGACTGTTTCGCCAAGCCTTTCGGGTGCTTGTGCGGCCAGTATTGAAGTTGCCATTCAAGCGTAGAAACCCTGGACCACCGACCTCAGCATCATCGAAACAGTCCGAAGGCGTGCGACCGAATTCGCTGTTGGACAGGGCTCACTACCTCACGATACACGGTTGCCTAATATTGATCTCTTGCCTACAACTAAGGGGTGACCTGATGGAAACATTCTGTAACATGCGCGGCCAAGACTGCTATTTATTGCCTGCAGACTTCCTAAAGTTAGCAGCCACAACGAACCTCCGAGGTCATCAACTCGAACCACGTGTGACTGGCACCAGACTGCACACGCGGTTGATCTTCTTATCTAACAGAGTGGTTGAGGCTTTGAATGTTCTGCCTGCAGATATCGTCATGTCCATATCCGTCGAGGCTTTTAGGCTCAAGCGGGATCAGTATACCACTACAAAGCATAATGTTACCCGACCGATATCGTCTTGGCGTTCGGTTCTAACAGTTTAATATTGTCTTCGTGTTACTGTCTATATTTCAGTAACGTTTGCTCTTTCATTCACCTGTTGTCCCAAGTCCAATGCATGCGAATGCTGGAATTCACCTCATCTCCCTCGAATAGCTGTAGTTGCTTGATTTTACCGTTTTAAACTTTTTGATAGAGTTTCCTTCCTCGAAACAAATAGGGAATTCGAATGTTCAACTCATACGTTTCCCTAATGCACAACGAGCAGGACTAGCACAGCATTTCCTCCTGCCACCCACCAATACGGTGGTCCATAGCTGAGACCCAAAACACTTTTCGTCCCATCCGGTACCCACTGCAACACGATGCATCCCTTCGCAATGTCGCCAATTCATCTGTCCGTCTGCGTACTAAAATACCAGTGTCAAGATTCTACCTGTCACCATTCATTTCGTCTGACGACGGACTGATGTAACCGGCTTGTAAATTTACGAGTGAAACTTTTCCTCCCATTATATCACCTCGGAATACTTACTAATTAACCTATATTTAAATAGGTATCAGAGGGGAGACGACAGAGTCATGAGGGTAGATCGATACAGACCTCTATGGTGTTTGGCTGCCTTCCATCAGCCACTCGTAACCCTGACCACCAGCTGAGACAGGAAACACAAACATGCGCTCACACACCTAGCGCAACTGGTCCAATACCGGGTCCACCAGATGGTTCATAAGCACTTCGTCAAACCGAAATTCATCAGTGTCTCGCCACCTGCCATTCTCTGTCGCTGCATATCGGGTATTTATTCACTCAGGACTGGGCGCACATCGATCCACTTGCTTCCCGAAGCAAGTAAGCTTGGAAGTAGCCGTTGGCACGGACGGTGATGAATAATGGTTTTCAAATTCGATAATTAACTTCATACCACTTCTCGCGCTGGGCCCATCCAATTTAAAAAATGTTTTAGGGGCTGCTAACGGTTATGGACGGGGCGGTCATCGAGGTCCCTGGATAGGGTGCCGTGGAGATATCATTCAGAAGCGGTTGTCCGTTTCCATTGGCTTTTTTTCACTGGATTTCTTCTTTTTTATGGCTTTCTGGTTTCCTCTTTGACCGCTGTCATTTTGTCATTCGTTTTAGCTCGGTCGTACCAGTGGTGTGCCTTTTAAGTGAGGCCCTTTAGCATTACTCTTAGCTATTCTTCCAGTGGATACACTCGTATCGTCAGTTGTGCATAAGTTACATTGTAGCAGAGGTTTTATTCATTCGATCTATTTCTGATGATGGTTGACTCTGAGGGCTAACAGTTGCCATCCACTGCAAATCCTATTTACGTGTGGTACAGCTATACAATCGACATAATTTTGTGCGAGCAACCGCCGCCCTGGTGAGGTGGCCGAGTGGTCTGAGCCTCCGAGCGTTCTGCGAGGGTAAGAAGATGGAGTCAACGTTAAGACGGCATATCTTGGGCAGCCATGCACATGTTCGTCATACTCTTTTAAGTTGGTTAAAAATGAAGAAGCTCGGGAACGAATTTAAGCGGTAACCGTTTACACTAGGCCCGTTAAAATATATCCGCAGTGGAAGGTCTGGTGAGCGTTTTAAATTAATTCCTGATTTGACTTTAAACACCGTTACAAGCAAAGATGGTAACATATGTGTCGACTCAGCCTTTTCCAAACGTTGCACAGAAACGCAAAACAAGTAGTTTCAGACAATGTTTTGGAACGGCAGGTCGTGCAAATTAAGCCAAAATTTCAGCAGAAGATGGGGTTTGCCGAATAATTGTCACTGGTCGTAAAATAGACTGTCGATGTCGGCGAAGGCAATGAGGTGTTCTACAATCCACTTTTTGGGGGAGACAGCCGTGCTCCGAGAGAGAAAAAAAACATTTGCAAATCCCCTTCTTGCGAATCAAAATTCAAACCGCGGACGACATCCTAAATGTCCGAGCATGCATAAGCGGTTGTTATTTTAAAGGTTGGCACCAGTTAGTGCGCCGTGGTCGGAGACCATTTTTAGTGGACATCTAGGCCAAAATGACGACTCTTGCTGTCCTCATTGGAACTCCAATATTCGAGGAATTCTCGCGACGTTTAAGGTTAACCATGGCGGCCACTTCAATACCGTTCCAATCGAAACCGTGGTCACCATCGAGGGTGTGCGATTTCAAGAATTGTAGACAGCTTAAGGACTATTACGCCCCTCAGGACGTAAGGCGACGTTTGCTGTAGTCAAACGCTAATGTGTTAGTTGGCTTGTAAAATGAGTTGAAGACACAAAAACCCTACGGATTTTACTGAAGCATATTCGAGAATGACACCAGGGAATGGGATACTTCCTCTAGACAAAGCCGACGCCGACCTAAGCATTTCCAGGCTGACGCTTGCGAACTATACCCATAAAAAACTGGCTTAGGCGCGCGCATAAAAGAGGGACGTCAAAGGGAAATGTATTCGTGTTGGCACATCGAGCAAATTAATTGTATTTTTAATTGGGGATGGTTTCATCAGAAACTTGCAACATACTTGATAAAGAGTCAGGTTTTAAGTCAAGACTAAATTTGAGAAGTAGGATCAAGGCTAGATTCTGGGTTAGTATTAATGCGAAGGTTGTAAACTGGAGTTAGGAAATAGAGTTACGTTAAAATCGGGATAAATGCCAGAGTTAGTGTCAGAGATATCGTTCAAGAAAAACGTAGATAGGAGAATATGATGTTAAATTTTTTGGAGAAAATGCTCCGGGAGACACGGGAACCGACTGTGTTGTAGCGTTTCGAGGTATTTGAAGACAGAAAAATGCCTTGTGGAGGATTAGAGGTCAGTCGAAGTTAACAATAACAAGAAAACTCCAAATGCTAATAGCGGGATGGGGAACGATGGAAGATAAACTATTTTCGCTGAACGCGTCTTTATTCGATACTGATATGCAGACTTCCCGCGGTGTAGTACCGGTCCTTTTAATTATCCAGATTATCCGTTTCACTGTTGGACCCGATAGCCTAGGCAATGACCGATGCCTTCTTTGAAAGGGAAAAAGGATAACATACAAATAATAGAATACCTTCTTTAAACTACAGTACTGTGTTTCACGATTCAGGATTGTTTTGTTTGTTTTAGTCTATTTTTGATGTTAAACTGTTAGTTCAAAGCTATTAATAGGCAAATTATTATTCCATTGCCTGAGTGGCAATTGACACTATGCTGATGTCGTGTGTGATGTCCCAGTTAACGGTAGTATTGACCAGGCCAAATAATTCTAAATACGGCCTACTGGTTGGTCGATAGAGCTATCTGAGTACTTTTTCAGATGCCTGGTATCCGCCGGTGTGCACGCAGGAGCATATTTGTCATCATGCCACAGCCAGAACCACCAACACGGAAGATCCAGCTGCATTTTGAACAATTTTTTGGCATTATCTCGAATACTACACACCGAAACGATTTGCTCATGTAGTCCGCAGCATTGGGTTCCCTTAAAAAACTATCGAGCAACTCGGCTACTCAACCGGACTGCTATATCTGACAACTGCTCAACTACTTCTAAGGTTTTAAAACCTCTATAGGAATCACTTATCTACTCCCAACATCGTTGTCTGTGGGTTGATCTCCTTGGAGCATTTATGGAATTTCGTTGTCGGCAAAACTTTATCATAGTTGGAACTGCAGTATCTGAAGATACCATCCCTTCAGACACCAGCCAAACCTGGCATGGACGGAAGTGGCCTCGTTAGCCCCAGTCTGACACTACAGACTAACTCATCTTTTCTATATTGTTCAGTTCAAATCAGTTTATTGAGGGAAGTAGGCTTAAGATTTTGAATATCCCATGCAACTTCTCATGACGTTATGAAAAATAAACTCTGCTGGTACAGAATCTATATGCTCGAGTTTTATTTCGAACGTCCAGCCCATTATAGGTTTTACGACCCTTCATGAAAACAACACATCGAACGTTTAACTTTGATTCCCAGTCTCCTTGAGCATGTAGTGGGTTTTATGGTTGTAAATCCCAACTGGTCCATGCGCTGTTCACAAATGTCCGTCCTTGTGTCGCGTCGATTCCATGTTGGCTGTGGGGTTTCTTGGAGGTCTTTCAGGCGATTTTCACTAAACACCAGGCATATTGATATTTATAATTTTTATGCATTTCCAGACTCTCCTCTCATCGCTGGATGCCCAACAAAGAATTTCAAGACGCCAACAAAAATCTCTATGGTGGTAACAGCAATACTGCCCTGGATGGGCCGAGGCGCGGTACTTGTTTTGGAATCTTTATTATTTTAGGGAGCATGTTTGATTATAGGCATTATGAAGTTCAGTCGGTGCAATTGAATTTCGGGCCGCAGCACCCTGCGGCTCATGGAGTTCTTCGTTTGATCATGGAACTAGACGGAGAAGTAAGTCGTTTTCCGTTTTCCAAGTTCTAGCTGATCATGCGACTTGACCCCCACATTGGTTTACTACATCGTGGAACAGAAAAATTGATAGAATACAAAACTTATACGCAGGCAAGGTTCAGTTCGATTCGTCATGACTTTGCAACTACCAGGCCCTACCATACTTCGATCGCCTCGATTACTGCTCAATGATGTGTAATGAGCAGTGCTACTCTCTGGCTGTTGAAAGGCTTCTCGGGATCTCTGTACCCCCTCGAGCCAAATATATAAGGAGTAAGCACCTTGCTCTGATGTCACCCATACCCTCACGTCCGCCTTCAATTTTCTCTGTTCCAGAATGCATCGGATAACCTTGTATTAAAATTTGTCCGGTTAACCTTTCATTGATATTTGCCTTTATGGATACACTACTCGGAAGTTTGCCGGCGTTGCACACTACACCACCGTAAAATTCAGAGCGTTGAATTCCTGTTAGATTTTCTTTGATTTACATTTTGTCCAACTTGTCTTATGTTCGAGTGGATAAGTTACTGACTGCTCCTTGTTTTGATCCATACAGTCATTGTAAGCGGATTATCACGTCATCCTTTCCGCTATTTTAGCACTTTTTGCCGAACTTACGAGGATAATGAACCACCTCATGAGCGTCGCCACACATATCCTCGATTGCGGAGCCATAACTCCACTTTTCTGGCTGTTCGAGGAGCGGGAGAAGATGTTTGAACTTTACGAGCGCGCATCAGGTGCACGAATGCATGCCGCCTACATCCGTCCTGGCGGTGTTGCAGTTGACATTCCAATTGGTCTGCTTGACGACATGTATGAGATAGTCTCGAAACTCCCCGAACGACTCAATGAGGTATGTCAGAAAATGAATGATAAATGAGAAAGCGTCCGAAACCAGGCAAGAATATTCCTACTCCCGAGTATTACCCGCTTTTTTGTTCGCTTCACTCTTTCGATCGTTTATTTTTAAGGAACTATCATAATAATCGAAGTGTATGTACTTTTCTCTCCCTCAGTGATCCTGCTCGTTGGCAGAATTGCCGTCAGAGATAATCAAACCTAATGTCACTTTATGGGGAGTAATTGAAATCAAAAAGGACAAATGGCCTAGACCCCCACTCCCCCAACTCATCGCATTTGCGTCACATTTTTAGATTCCCAGTTTCATTTGCGGTTGAAGTGGACAGTAGTGGTTTCGGCACCTAACAGATACCGGCCCTGCTAACAGTGTTTGGTACTCTAACCGAAATGGCGTCATACTACGACCAAGCGTTATACTTACATAACTGCGCTTTCCATGCCACAATGTCCTTTTTTTGGCATCGGACCCTCCATGGCTTACTTCTCTAGCGATTCTTTGATACGCAATTTCAGAGCCGCAATCCGTTTTATTTCGTTCTTTAGCTCGCTTAACTGTATCCACTAACCGCCTTATCGTACATGCTGCAAAGAAATTCCTTGAAGTTGGATAACTAACTTTAGGGTATTAAAACGTTTACATCTGTTCGCTGTCTTCGGCTCATCACGTGCCTTCTCAAACCGACGATTTCTTAGTTTGTAGTTGACAGATTTCATGAGTGCCACGCATGCTTCCGATTCCTAGGTTGAAGATCTGTTAACTACAAATCCCATTTGGATCCAGCGAACCAAAGACGTGGGTGTTGTTGGTGCTGAAGACGCAATCGACCTCGGGTTTTCTGGTGTAATGCTTAGAGGCAGTGGAGTTCAATGGGATCTTCGTAAAAGCCAGCCATATGACGCATATGCAGACATGGACTTTGATGTGCCAGTTGGTGTCAATGGGGATTGCTATGATCGGTACGTTTTCAAACAAAGAATTTTGGCTGAAGCCTTAACCGATTAAACCTTTTGTGTAGCCTTTAGCTGGTAGTACCCGAACAACCGATACCAAACTGACGTCTGTACTAAATGTGATATGAATGCGGTGAATTAAGATCCGACTGACTCAGATGTCTCTTCGGATGCCTCTCCCCGCATGACATCCGGGGTCAGCGGACCTGGTGTGCTCGACCTACTCTCTTCTCCAGCAGTTAAGACTAAATACTAGTTAGTAGATGCTTTGGCAGATTTTTAATGATTTGTATTGACCTACCGAGGCGCCGAGTTTTTTTACAGTTGGGTCAATATGAACCAACTACTATGTATCCAAGACCAATATTTATATCTAAACGGATTTTTTCCAGGTTATGTCACGCATTTTCGCGTGCGATGGGGGACGCTTTTGCATTTGAACAGCAAGCCTAAGCTGATAGGATGCTCAGTTGGCAATATACCGAAACCTTCGTAATTACTGGTCGTATATTTTCTTCTAAACAGCTGATCGGTTTCTGCTGTGGTTGATCAGATGGGTTGAGGTATCGTCGCGATCATGGACTGCCGCACTTGTAGCAGCCTGTATGTCTAACTTGATGCATTGTTCCAAAACAGTGGGTTAAAACTGTCGATTTTAGCCTATTATGTGCACAGCCCTGCATGCACATCCGTAGATGACATGTGACTAGAAATTCATAGATATTTTGGCAGATTTTGAATAATTCATATTGACTTAACTGTGAAAAACTCGGCGCCTTGGTGGGATTCGAACCCACGCCAAAATATCTATGAATTACGTGAGCCTAATAGTCATTTGGTGGATTCTGGGTGAATTGCTTAGGAAATCCTGTTTGGGCAGTCAACTTACTGTATCACATTTGGTGGATTCCAGACGTTGCAGTAGGTTGGGTGGGTAACTTGACCCAAATGTGATTAAACTCGCGTCGTCCGGCGGGGCCCCGTAGCTCAAGTGGTTAGAGCGTTGGCTGTACTAAAGCCTTCCCCTTACTGCGTGAATTCGAATCCCACCGAGGCGCCGAGTTTTTCACAGTTGGGTCAATATGACTAGAAATTGTGAAACTTGTGGTACCACTGTCTTTCCATGAAGAGATCTCAGGTGCTGTCAGCCGAACAACTATTTCGTCTTGCTCTAGCCGACTTTGTTGTCATACTTTGCGTATGCGATTCGATTTATCCTATCTGACCGCAAAAACGGGTTTACACTGACGGGAGGCTGCAGCCAATAAAGTGGAGTAGTTGGCACGCTGGCTCTGTGCTAATTAGCTAATCTCTTTCACGCTTAAAAACAATGGTTTTCTCGTACACCAGACGTCCCGCTTCTTCTCCAGTAGTTCTCTGAGGTGATAGATCATGAGTGTTACAGGTAACAGTTGATGCTCAAGCTTCCTTCCTCCCCCCTGCCAGGTACTTGGTAAGAATGGAGGAAATGCGCCAGTCTATTCGCATAATGCTACAATGCATGAACAACATGCCGAGTGGCGAGGTCAAAACAGATGACTGCAAGATCGTTCCTCCGAGCCGAAGAGAAATGAAGGAGTCGATGGAGGCACTCATTAGCCATTTCAAACTCTTCTCTGAGGGATACAGCGTTAGTTCAATCTTTTCTGTTCATTATGTGGATGGTGTTTTTTTTCCAGTCGTTGTCTACAGCCGTTTGCTGTCTCCGAATTCCCTATATATTTGGCATGATAGTGTGAGAGCATCCTAATGTCCGCGCTCTATCCCCCAGTATCGAAACAAAGTTTTCAAGACGGAAGTCGTCATGTAAACTCCTTACTACCTCTTCGAACAGACATGATTTCTTAGCCGAGGCTCCGATTAAAGATCATCATAATTTGAATCGGTTCATCGTTACCACAATACAAGGCCAACCGAGAATGCTGAAAAGTGTACGAGCGATTTTATCAGGGCCGCGTTAAGCAGCTGCAAGGGTTTCGGTTCATTATTGAATTACCTAGTGTTCTAGTGCAGCCGCTGGTAGCATCTTAGTTCTGAAGGCGGAGCGTACACCTTCTTAAGTTACCTGACCTGCTTGGAACAGAATCTCTGAGAGGCGAGTCTCCAGGTTCGACCATTGCCTACGTCGCGTCCTCGTATATGTTAAATATAAACATATTTTCGGCAAAAATACCTGCCATGCTTTGTTTCCGCTCTTTCAATGTATCTTTGACTGCTTTTTTTATCGGTTTTTAATGTATAGGTCCCCCCTGGAGAAACCTACACTGCTATTGAGGCCCCGAAAGGTGAATTCGGCGTTTACCTCGTATCCGATGGGAGCAATAGGCCCTACCGCTGCAAGATCAGGGCCCCCGGTTTTGCACACTTGGCAGCCATTGATAAACTCTGCAGAGGAGGCCTGCTCGCCGATGTAGTTGCTGTAATTGGTAAGTACCTTCCTTTCATCTCTTCTATCTCTCCTTCCTCCCCTCATGATCGATTTGCGATTTCTCCTGCCATAAGAAGTTCAGCCTCAAAGCCAGTTAACTTGACGTTAGCAGGCACGGCATCCGAATGAAAGGATCCCGTTATACCTGAAAGTGAGAATTGCTCAAGTGTTTTCTCTATAGACCACAACTGGAGGAAACTAAAAAAGTGACATCACAGGGTGAACCAACGTCGCGTTTATTTCTGTATGATTGACCACTACATTTAGTGAACTGGAGAGGCAGAAGAGGCGGCAAGTAGACCTCGCCCAAAAAACCTCCAAGTTCAGCGACAGAATTTTCCTATCGTAGCAATCTCTCCAAAACTCCGGTGTTCATTGCAGGATTATATTCTAGCCTGTGACCTCCTCCATACAGGAGATCACGGTCCCGTAAACATAGCTTAATCTGTGGTAGGAGGCGCTCATCGATCGTTCTTTCGGAACTCACTCGTTCCTTTGTGCCTTACGGGCTCTCTCTCGAACCCAACCAGCAGCCGCACAGCGGCGCATGATATAGCAGAATGGCATTACCGACAAAGACAAGGGGCACTAGAATGGCCATTTCTGGCTTATTAGCCGTCGTCAGCCAGTCACACCCAACCCCGAAGTGTGGAACACTTCGCGAACGATCGGTGAGCGCTCCCTACCATCGTATATTCCCGATCGAAACCGACAGGACAACGGGCTCGTGGCCCAACGGCTAGAGGCGGGAACTCCTAACTAACAGGTCGCGGGTTCGAGCCTCGGGTGTTCCACACTTCGGAGTTGAGTTTGACTGGCTGACGACTGCTAATAAGCTGGAAATGGTCATTCCAGTCTCCCTTGTCTTTGTCGGTAAACACATACTGCCTATAGCTTAATCTTGTTATAATCTGTAAGTGAATTCAATAGCAAGTATTCTTTGATCTTACAGAGGGCTGCCGTTGCTTTTCGAAATTCGTCAACACCTAATTTCTGACTAGTTGAACGAGCCTAATATTACAAATAATAGTGACTGCCTGAAAGACCGCCTGTTTATAGCCTTTCTTCCTTTAGCTTGCCAACCCATGCCTCCCGGCGACAGGTGCTGAAACAGGCACTGCGATTTCTGGCTTCTGTAAATCATGCCTATATTTGCGCTTTCGGCCTTTTTGCCAGAGATGACACGAAGAGTTGTTTTACCTCCCTTTGTCTACTCTTCTTCGTCTTCGTTCGAATTGGATACCATTTGGTGACTGTCGAGTTCAGGCCATTCGCACCTAATGAAAGCAGTCACCAACAGGTGGACTCCATACATGCGGTTCTTTTTACCTACGACCGGCACGTACCTTAGGGCAGAGTTTAGTTGATGCATTCTATAGGAGTTAAACTGGCCTATCAGAGGCCCCACAGCCGAATGAAATATGTAGAAAGAGTTGTGCAAGGATTTACCGTACTAACAGCACAGGTATTAGCTAAAAGCCCAGACATTCGTGTTTCGCCGATCTTTTGCCGCTGCCTGACGCAGCTGCGAGGGGTTCGGCTCGTCAATGGGTACCCCAGCTTCCCCCGTGTGTTTTCTGGTATATGAACTCCAGTTTCAACTTGCCTTGTTTAATTTCCGAGGAAACTAATGCGCAAACTTGGAGGAAATCTTTCGGAACAAACCTTTTCAGGCACAGTCGAAAGTTTGATATGAATAGTTAGCTGAAATCCATCAGCTACTGCGGAATAACCGCCTAGTATTCATAAACCGCCAACAGGCAGCCAGTAGTATAGAATCGTGCAATTATTTACCGTACTAACAACACAGGTATTACCTGAAAGCCCAGACACGCGTGTTTCGCCGCTCTTATGCCGCTGCCTGAAAAGGTCGGTTTCGAAAGATTTCCTCCAAGTTCGCGCATTTTCTTCCTCGGAAATTAAACAAGGCATGTGGAAGGAGCGTACGAACAAATGTCACGTGCCCCAGGGCACTACTGATCACACTAACAGTAGTGTGACCGAATAATCCTGGCTGGGGGGAAACTAATTCTCCCTGTCAGTTCTTTCAACCCATGCTCTGCCTTTACAGTCACTTGCACAGAAATCCAAGCCGATGGTTGGAGAGCTAGAGATTCCGGACTATGACACATCATCTATATAAGCATACCCGTTCTTGTACTCAAGCGTACATCCCTAA
>CACRXP010000030.1:1896453-1907680 GCA_902702965.1 Spirometra erinaceieuropaei | reverse complement strand
TGGACGTTATCGGGAATGCGCACCCATGCCAAATGCCAACATTGGGCTGTGTGTTGGTACGCCCAGTTGCCAATTCACTCCCCACCAATTGGAATCCATGGTGTCCCCTATTTGTGTTGTAGTATAACATCCTAGTCAGTGTACCTTGTGGACCAGGGGTGTGGTGGTATGCTTAGATACGGGTTTGCGCCATACCGGCCTCTTGAGTCCTCTCCCCGTCCCTGGTCTTCTTGACTCTGTCTTGACACCGGACCCAGGTGGGGGAAAGGGGGCTGCGGTAGATGTCACACAGGTCTACTATCACTAAGCTAATTCACACGCATATCACCATCTCCGAGCTCACCGTGCTGTCGGTCACGACGTCCGAACTATCGTGTGCGTGTGTTCTTATGAATGACGCAGACTTCACTCTCAGGCATTACTTTGCCTTGGAAGGGCTATGATCCACCGTATGTCTTTGTCTTCTGTTTTTCTGAGTACGCATTTTCAGCATGATCCCCTATTTTTCTTTCAGGCACATTGGACATTGTGTTTGGGGAGGTCGATCGTTGAAAGGCCCGCCCATACATCGTTCTCAGGGACAGTTTTCCTACCTCCAGACCGTCTTACTTGGTCTCTTTACTCTTGTAACAGTATTACCAGCACCTTTCTATACGAGTTTTCTATTAGAACACCTTTGGAGTTACCTTGCCTTGACTTACGATTTCGTTTTGTACTCTCCTGTCCTCCCCCACCCCTGTCTTCCATAGGAACCTCAGGAAAATGTGTCAGCAGTCGCGAAACCAAATCTCAGGGTAGTAAATCATTGTCCATGCAGATGTTTTGGTCCCTTTTTGTGGAATAAACGAATTCTAGCTTATTGACATTCTTTTTTGATCTGTCCATCCTTCTGGTGGTTGGGATTGACTGAGCCTCTGCTTGTTCCACTGTTTTTTTTTCTGCAGAGACAGGGCAGTCCATCTTGGAGCTGCATTCCGATGTTACCTTGAACTCTTTGCAGGGTGCTTCGCCAGGCTACCATCGTCATCCGTATAAAAGCGGATGTCAACAGGCGAGAGCCCTCTTTAGGGTCATAACCGTTTCAACTGTCTCGCACCAATCAATACGATAGACTCGTGGTGTATTAAACGACTTTGGGCATTTGATGGTGTAGGCTACTTTTTCTGCGACCGTCCCTGATGAGTGAGAATCCGAAACGTAGCAAACTTGTTACAGCAGTCGCATCCTCCTCTTCAGCTTACTCGGAGCTGCTACCGGATAAACTTTTAGTGGGGCGACTGACGAGTGGGGGGGGGCGGGGGTCTCATTACTCCGACTGCAGTTCATTGAGCGCTACAGCCTCGTCGGTCTGTCCTGTGACCCAGCCTGTCATCCTCCGGACACTAACGGCTCGCATGACAGCGATTCCCGGGTTCACGCGCTAGCCTGCTCGTGAGTTAAGTCTATGGCCATGTAAACAATAAAAGATCACTTCACCAGGTAACTAGTTGGTGGGTGCCCGCAGATTTTGAGCGGCCATTGGCACAGTGAAGGGAGAAGATTGGAACCGATTCTGAGGTATCCCTCACCATGGTAATTCAACGCATTCTTCACTTTAGTACGTCTGAAGCGCTGCGCACTAACACGACGCACAAGACGAAGGTCAGACTGCAGTGGCTGCTTGATGGAAACCGCGGCATCTCTCTTGTATGTGAGGCTTGGCCATGTCTGTGGCATGCGTTGGACGGCGACTTAAAAGGCATTAGCCACCGCCAAGTCGCATTCTTAGCCAGTTTTAACTAAATCATGCTCCCTACTTAGCAAAGAGACGTTGAGCTCCATTCAGGGTCTACTTTCCTATCTAAGTACTTACTTACTTGTACTTGCTACGGCTGCGATCATGCCTGATCTAGCCGGCCTCGATGTTGTCACGAACTGTACCTCTCCACGCGTGACGATTCGCGGCAGCAGACCTGGACAGCTCAACCCATTCCCTTTTTCCAACGACGGAGACCGAATACCGAAGGTCCAAAAACCACCTCCGTGTCTTGACGAACTGTGTCGAGTCATGCTTTGGACTGACCCCCTCTTCGACGCCTCCTATGGGGCAACGGTGCCGGATCGAGGGCAGTAACACTGAGCTCCTGAGGTGGACGACGAAGAACATGCCCGAACCACCTCAGTCGTCTTTCTTGGATGGCCCGATTTATCCTTGCGATGTTGTCGCAGCGAGCGCGGACTGTCTCATTTGATACGAAATCGGTGAACTTCACTCGAAGGATGGTTTTCAAGCAGTGATGGCCAAATACCCTCAGTTTTCGCTCGTTCTCCACGCGCAGAGCCCAGCATTCGCAACCGTAGAAAAGGACAGACCGTACAGATGTGCACGCGAATCTTAGTGGCAATGGAGAGGTCGCGTCGGATCCACAGGCATTTCCGAAGGCTTAGTGAAAATCGCCCTTAAACCAAGTGGCACCTTGATGTGGAGTTTATCGCACTTTTTGGTTATGCGAGACCCCACACGCCCTCGCTAAAGCTGGCTTGTGTGCGCTTGGAGGCCATCACACGTGGGCTTAGCCTCGTCATCCCTGTGTCCTCCCGTCGTTTTGAGCCCTCATTACTACTGGAACGTGCTGTATGTGGAAGGAGAGAGAGAGAGATAGAGAGGGGAGGATGGGTATCATCCAAGTCGGCTTCATTGCAGATAATTTCACTGCACAAATCACCGCTGCGCCCTCTTTTAACGGGCCGATTGTCAGTCGCCTTCAATTGGCAAACTCGGGTTTTTGAATCGGTGGCGCACACTGTGGAGCGGGCGCGTTGGCATGATGATGTTCATACCATACGGCATGTCGGGCTGTCAGACGTGGGATGACTGATGGAGAGAGAGAGTCTTGCCATCCAGATAGCGCGCTGACTAGATTTCCTCGTTATCATTTTCGTGCCTGGAGCAAGCGGCACCATAGCTCGCTGACCGACCTGGTTTTGCAGTATGGCTGGTTAAGGACAGCCAGTAAGCAGAAAATCAGAATTCCAGCCTCGTCGGTAACAGGGACATTTTCGAATTTCGTGCTAGGTGTATTTGTCTGTTTGGTTGCGCATATTCTTGGAAATAATTTGACGACTTGTGCAGATGACCTCTGAACTCTCCTCCGCGCTTCTCTTTTACAGTCAGTGTGGTCGTCATCATTATAGGAAACTAAGATTGTTTCCTAGAGATTTTGCGGACTATTATTCCAAGGCATTTGACGATAGTTCGATCTTCGCAAACAACGACGTCCACCGTGTGCCCCACAGAGTGGTCACTCCACCGATAGCTTGCGTGTGAATTAGGTTACAATGTGGCGGACCGTTGTAGAATCCATCGCACCCTCTTCCCGCTCGACCATCAGGCTCCGATGGTACGACAGTGGCAAGACTACCACAAGTGGACTCGAACGCAGGGAGGTTCTCACAGTATATACCACAGCTTCAGGTGTTCCACACTTCGGGGTTGGGTATGACTGGCTGACGACTGCTAATAAGCCAGAAATGGCCATTCCAGTCTCCCTTGTCTTTGTCGGTAATTCCAGTCTGTCTATATCATGCGCCGCCGTGCGGCTGCTGGTTGGGCTCGAGAGAGAGCCCGTCAGGCACAACGGAACGAGTGAGTTCCATAAGAACGATCGGTGAGCGCCCCCTACCATTGTGTATTCCCGATCGAAGACCGACAGGGCAACGGGCTCGTGGCCCAGTGGTTAGAGGCATGGACTTCAAACAAACAGGTCTCGAGTTCAACCCTCGGGTGTTCCACACTTTGGGGTTGAGTATGACTGGCTGACGACGGCTACTAAGCCAGAAATGGCCATCCCAGCCTCCCCTGTCTTTGTCGGTAATGCCATTCTGCCAGTATGTATCAGGTTTTCGTGAGGGCGGCTCGGACCTCGTATCAATGCGAGTGCTGTTTAGGCCACATTAAGAAAGGAGCCACTGCAGCCTGTCACTTGGTCCTGAGAAGAACCGAGTCACCCAGTCAATTGGCAGTCTTCCATTCCACGATCCTTAGCGCGTTGTGGTAAGTTCGATCTCGTCAGAGTAATTATTACTGAGGAAAACGTTGAAGTGCCGTAAGGATTAGTTTCCCAGTGTCGACCTCACTCTCTTCTCCCTCATGCGCCAGTCGACTGTCTGTGCCTATCACTCACTCGGTGATAGGATTGGGCGCAGTGGCTAAAGCAGCGTGAAGGCTTTCGTCTAATGCCTGCCACCACACCCGTGTGTGTACGGCAGTAGTTCTGGGCCTTCTGCAGACCCGGCATCGCCCGGTAGACCCATGTCGGGAGCTAGTCTGATACACGTGGCGCACCTGAAGCACAGCGCGTTGTGGGGACAAAGACGTGTCACAGCCAGCACGACCTACGAGGGTGGAGACTGTAGTTGGGCATAAGGATGAGACTGCGGGTCAGGGATTTTTCCGCATCTCGGTGATAGAATCTAGTTCTATTCCGTCTACTTAACGTCCTCCTCTTTCTCCTCCTTGCTTGCTTGCTTGCTGCTTCTGTCTGTCTTCCGACTCGTGTATCGTCTCTTGCTTCCGCCTACACTTTTTTGACTTTATTTGCAGCAGCCTGCATTATGGATGACTTGTGCTACCGGACCAAGGCCATTGTCCAGCAGGTGCCCCAGGACCTGGCAGATTTGGAAAACTTGATCATTTCCCTGAACTCCACGGAGACTGACAAACAACCACTCTTCCGCCTCGAGCATAAGATTTCTCAGGCTCTGGAGACGGTGAGTTTGTCCTTATCAACTGCATGTTTATGGTTTACTTGACTTCTGCTTATTACGCCACATAGGCTGCGGCAAGCGACACTAGTAATGAGCTTAGATTGGAACTCAGCATGAGTCCCACGCCGTCTACCTCCTTGTACGTACAGTAGATGTGCTAACTCATGAAATGTCAACCAAAATTTCGAAATGCGTTGTCGTTTCGAAAAGATAAATTAAGTAGTGTTGTAAAACTAATCATGGTGCAGCATAAATCTATAATGATCCAGTTACCTCAGGGTGTCGGCTTTCGAAAGAACTTATTTTCGGCTGCATGCATGACCTACAGTCTGCAAAAAATGACTACTTAAGTAGCATGCAATTTTCTCATTGATTTTCGGTGCCCTTGAAAATTCAATTATATTTCATGGAAAACATGCATACAAATATTCACTTTTTACATATCCGGTAGAAAATCACGTCTGCTTCCAATTTCCTACTCAAAAAAGAGTATAATTCGGTTTTAAAAAAGTTTCTAATTATGAGATTTTTTAATACCGTTAAATGGCCGTTCATTAAACGTCATGTATCTGCATTTACGAATGTGGCTTGTAAAGTTAACAATATTGCTCAAATCCACTGCTTAATTTTATGAACCTCATATGGTCTCCTCTTAACACCGTAGAGAAATGCATGGTTTTCCGTACACGGAAAATATACAGCTTGTAGTTTTGAAACCCTGAATGCAAGTGTAACAGCAGGTCGGGTTCAAAATTATTCGGGGATTAGAAAAGTTTTTTTAAAACCGAATTATACTTTTCCTTCGAGTACAGAATTGGAAGAAGACGTGATTTTCTACCGAATAAGTAAAAGAATGAATATTTTTATGCATGTTTTCCACGAAATATAATTGAATTTTCAAGGGCACCGAAAATCAATGAGAAAATTGCATACTAATTAAGTAGTCATTTTTGCAGAGTATAGATCTTGCATGCAGCCGAAAATAAGTTCTTTTGAAAGCCGACACCCTGAGGTAACTGGATCATTATAGATTTATCCTGCATCATGATTAGTTTTACAACATGACTTAATTTATCTTTTCGAAACGAGAACGCATTTCGAAATTTTGGTTGACATTTCATGAGTCAGCACATCTACTGTACCTGGTAGAGCTGTGATCATGCCCAAGATAGCCGGCCTCGATGATGTCATCAATTGCGCCTCCAAGTATTAAAATCGACGGCAGGGACCTGGAGAGTCCGGCGATGGTCCAAGAACCATTTTCATGTGCTGTCGAACTGTGTCGAGTCAGGGTGACCTCGTCAGCGTCTCCAGGTGGGCCGCGGCGCCGGATTGAGGGCAGTAACACTGAGTTCATGAGGCGGACGACGAAGAACGTGCCTGAACCACCTCATTCGTCTTTCCTGGATAGCCTGAGATGTTTTTCTGATGTTTCTGCAGCGCGTGCAGGCTGTCCCAGCCGATGTTAAGTCAGTATATCTTACTCGACGAATGGTTCCCAGGCAGTGGTTGCCAAACACCGCCAATTTTCGCTCATGTTCCACGCGTACAGCTCACTATTCGCAACCGCATAGGATAACTGACCGGACGGATGCCCGGTACGTACGATGGAGGTGTCGCTTTGGGTCTATAGACACTTAAAGGATTCTGAAAACCCTGCAATTAGTATCACTGCGGAAGGCGGCTGTCCATTTAGCAACAGCCTCGCCTGAGGCTGTCTTCAAGTCGACATCCATTAATTCCGAGGGGTGCCTTCTCTTTGTCAGGTATGCAGCTCGACAACGCGCTTTGTTTTCCTAACATTTATGGCTAAATTGATGTATTAGTGACTTCATTCACGCATGACATCGGAGACTGTATACCGCCAAAACTCGAGGCTAACAGGGTGATATCATCAGCTTAGTCAAAATTAGTCAGCCGTTGTGAATTAAACATCGTCAAAACCGTGTAGGATACTTCCGAGGATTCAGTCAATGGAGTTCTTGAGCCGAAACGGGTAGTAGGGAACAATCTTGTCGTGCGTAAAATTAAATAACGAACGGTTGAATCAGATTGGTATAGAACAAAACTCGCGCAGTGGGGTTGCGATAGTATGCCTTAATTATAATAAACCATAAGAACTCTCCATCTGACTTATCTTTGCTGCCATCCTAGTAGTCAAGTGCGTGAACTTGTTGCTTACTTCAATAGTATGCTATTACGGCGTTCAATAAGCCAACGGATGCCAACCTCTGACCGCGGCAAGTGTCCTGAATTCCAGTTTCCTGTACGTCCTTTCTACTTTTTCAAGGGATCCACGACCCCCACATGAAAACTGCACAATAACGGGCGAGTAGAACGGGTCAGGGAAGTGCTATACTTCATAAGTTAGTTGGACCTGATGTTCTTGTTGTCGGACCTGGGCAGTGCTCCTCTCGAAAGTCGTAGCGAAAAGGCGAGTTCCAGGAAGTAGTTGAAGGGTAGGAGATGCGATCGCTGAAACAGGGATTTTGTTCGCTTAATGTTTCAAATTCTCACTAATTCAACATCAAGGATAGTCGCGAATAAGGGGGTGGACTCTCAAGGAGTACAGTACATTTATATATATTAACCAGGCAACCACACCTAACATAATTACCGGCCCTCGTGTTCACCGCCGGTGGTTGTAGTTGGTGCGATGGTTGCTTACTCGTCCACACCAGAGTCGTTTATTGTCGCGATTTCATTACTGGTGTTGGATAATGGCGTTCACAATCCTTATCTGCGGCTGTCCCAAATGATGAGTTCCAGTGAGAATCCAAAAGCGTCAGACGAATAATCCTCTCGTCCCAGCGGCCGCATCTTCTCAGTTCTTGGCAACTCCAACCAGAACACACGGACCGTACCTCTGGGTCATCCAAGAACTCTGTTGAGCCGTACCTCGTCCCGACAGCGCTGACGTGGGACGGCGTTGTACAGGATTGATTTCGCGTAATACCTGTCCCCGTCGTATTACTGTTGTGGCTTGCGGCATTTTGGCCTTGTGTTAGATAGGGGTCTATTTGCAGCCCAAGACATTACAGTGCGTGGTCATCTATTGTTTATTACTTAGACAAGGCAGCCCGCTTGCTATGCACCCAGTTTTCAAGAAGTCTTAGCAACATTTAACGCCACTCTGGAGTGAATATGCGTTTTCGACTACGGACTCCTGGACGTGGGTACGTGGCTCAATGATGGGTCGTTTGAGACTATCTTTCCTACCCCTACCCGTTGCTGCTCCATCTATTAGAACTCTTTTCCTTCCCACCATATTCACCCTTCCCCCCCCTCCGCATTTTAGATAGTTTCCAACTGTCAACGCCTGAATGTCCTCTCGAACAATGAGGCCCCACGTCGTAGGTCGCAGATACAGGTCGCCATAGATCAGATTCAGTCAGAATGCAAGTTTCTGCGCTCAAACCTGCAGAACCTCCAACGGAAGCGGTACACATGACGCCTCTATTAGTTATTCTGCATTTCCTCCAACACATTTCACTGCAGCCACTATCGTCTGGGCTGGTACCCCGGTTGATGCCCTTGACGCCTCCTTCTTTCAGGGCTTCCAAAGAACAGGAACTGCTTCATCGTGCCAGCCTTTTTGCGATGCCGTCAGCAGCCACCAACGGGACGACACCAGGCGCGGCTGTTGTTCGCCTAGACACTCAAGTGGATGAATTTTCCCGACTCACCACCGTTGGCCGGCGTCTGGATGAAATGCTGATGAGTGGCTCGGAGAGCCTTAGTGCCCTCAAGGAACAGCGGTAAGCAAGCTGTCACCCTTCTGCACCTGCAGTTCTTAGGATGCATTTCTGTGTTTATGAGCCCTCCTTGGGGTCCATTGTTGATTGAAGAAGACAGACCTTGGACCCTGATGTGTTGCCTTTCTGCGTGAAGATGTTCCACCTTATCTGCCTTTGTTAGTCAGACAACGAGGTTCCGGAATTTTGGATTGTGTGTCGGGGTTAACTGAAGTCCACCGTTGTGAGCGCCGGCCAGCTGACCGCGCCTCTGTCAGATGATTTTGGAGTGTTACCATTGGTAAAACGTCTCAGGAAGTTGACCTGCTTTGTAGGTTTACCATGTTCACCGTCAGGGTGGATCCTCGCGAGCTGTAAAATAGTCTAAGTTTAAAAGAAGACGAAGGCACGATCACCGGGACAGTAGTTTTATTGGCCTGAGCTTTCGAACTCGAACTGGAGTTCATCATCAGAGACTGCTAGAATGCAGCAACGGGTGAACATTTATATCGTTGTTCCATGCGGGGGGGGGCTACGTCTGGTTTGTGTCGCCTTTTCCACGATGATCTCCCGGCGTGGTGACGCTGTTTGTACTTTGCGACGATGCGAGCTGCGTCACCTGGCTGTGTGGGCGAAGTGCGTGATAACACGCAGGCAAATCGATGTGTCCATTGATAGAGTTGGTGTCCGACAACCACGCCTCCAACAGTTCTCGCCCCGTCTTGTTGCCGGCTCGCGCCAATATCCGCATGTTGGCGAAGTCGAACTCATGGCTTTCCTCCAGCGTGTGAGTGGCGACTTGAGATAGTGGGTCCCCTCTTCAAACGGCCCGTTTGTGCTCAAGTATTCGTGAGCCGGGGCGTCGTCCTATCTGGCCTGTGTAGTGGCAAGGACAATTTTGGCACGGGATTTGATAGACTACGCCCGACTGCTCACCTGCGTCCAGCCGATCCCTCATTTTTATGATCTTGCTACGCATGGTAGATGTCGGATGATGAGCGATGCCCACGCCTAGCTCTGACGCAATGCGTTTTGTAGCCTTGGACAGATTCTTTATCTACGGTGGGGGGTGCCAAATTGTTGGTGTCTCTCTCCCGTTTGTCCGTCGTGGGTGCGTGCGTATGCAGCGGCTGATGAAACTATTTGGGTAGCCGTTCTTTGTTAATTGGTCCCGGAGATGCCGTAGTTGTTGCATCCGTCCTTCGGGCTCGCTACAGTGCGTTTTTACCCGGTCGAAAAGCGCCCTCACACAGCTCCGTTTGTACACTAATGAGTGGTTGCTATGATAGTTGAGGGCCTGGGTTGTATTGGTCGCCTTTCTGTACACTGTGGTGCTGAGTTTACCATCAGGTGTGCACGTGACGAGCACATCAAGGAACAACGGTATAAATGTTCACACGTTGCTGCACTCTAGCAGTCTCTGATGATGAACTCCAGTTCGAGTTCGAAAGCTCAGGACAATAAAACTACTGTCCCAGTGATCGTCTTCTTTTAAACATGAACCAGGGATGCGCACATTCTCTCCCATTCGTGATAGTCTATAAGTCTTCTCAGATGAACGAGGTTTTCAACGACCGGGTCTGTTGCCCATTGTCAGAGTGTCTACCACACGGTGGAATCGATTATAATTTTAGACGGCTTTTCGTGTCAGCCAGTCTTGCTCATTATTGATTTTCTTCTACTTTCGCCGGTGTGATTGCTGTATTGGAGATGTCTCCTCGACTGGATTGCTCGTAGGATTTCCTGTCAAGTTGAGATGGTTGCTTAGCTGTCGTTCTCCTCAGTCGTTCCGTTTAGTCACTATCAGCACTTTGATACGCACGGAGGTAAGCCGTAAGATACAGGGCTGCCCAACTGGGGGAGCAGCCATCCGCGCAAGGCAAATTGTAGCCTCCGTTACATCAGGGACGTGTCTGTTACTATCGGCTGCTTCTCCACGCCACTCGAATTCGGTAGTACGCACGAGCTAGGGGCAGCCGTCTGACGCCAAATAGCAAGCTTGAGAGTTCTACTGCTACGCCAAGTCAGGTTTTTAGTTGTTTGTTGGATCAGATGCAAAACAACTGGGCCACAGAAGCAGAACGATCACTGTGGACTCAAGGGGGCGAGCATACATTGGCGGTGAGAAGTCATAACTACAATTCACATGTCACCGTCCCCTCAATACGGTCAAGCCATTGTTTCAAGTTGTGGTGAGTGCTTACACTCCCAAAAATAAGAGCCAGCCAATCACTGGAGGCCACGTGCGTTTCCTCTACCGTGCTGCCAACATAATCGTGGCGCCTCTCCATTGGCTGCCTCCCTCGAGCTCGATCGATCCGTGTATGCGAGTTATCGATCAGCTTGTCTAGAATTTTCTGCGCTCCACGTGAATTCTAAGTATCAGGACAGCTCATAACACAAGTACGACAAGATTCGACTCTTCACAGGGTGTGACGACCGCGGGAGCCATGATTCACTTAAACCATCTGTCTCCGACCCGCGGTCATTCAATAAACTCAGTATCCTCAGCAAAATAACACAGATTTGCAGATCTGACTATTACAAATAATACCATTCTGCCTATATATCATGCGCCGCTGTGCGGCTGCTGGTTGGGCTCGAGGGGGAGCCCTTAAGGCTCAACGGAACGAGTGAGTTCCGTATGAACGATCGGTGAGCGCCCCCTACCATTGTATATTCCCGATCGAAAACCGACAGGGCAACGGGCTCGTGGCCCGGTGGATAGAGGCATGGACTTCTAAACC
>CACRXP010000030.1:1787453-1889852 GCA_902702965.1 Spirometra erinaceieuropaei | reverse complement strand
ACTGCAGAACG
This sequence comes from Spirometra erinaceieuropaei, assembly GCA_902702965.1. NCBI lineage: Eukaryota > Metazoa > Platyhelminthes > Cestoda > Diphyllobothriidea > Diphyllobothriidae > Spirometra > Spirometra erinaceieuropaei. The sequence goes on along the minus strand of CACRXP010000030.1, from coordinate 1,889,841 downwards.
AGCATTCCAAGAAATTTAATTGAAAGTAAAATTATTTGGGAAGAAAATGGCCTTTAATGCGTAAATTGTCGAGTCTGGTTCCCCAGCTCGTCGACAGACTTTTGGGTTATGTTCAAAAACAGATAACTGTTTAACCTTGTCGAACAAGTGATTATTTGGTTGGCCGAGGCCTGCACTACTAGTTTCTGATGATGAACCTTATCAAGCAGAAATGAAATACCTTTACAAATTATTTTCCCACAACGGGTACCCGCGCGACTTTATACGTCATTGCATGAAACATGAGTTAAAGCAGAAAGGTATTTAGACAACAACGGCCACTCGGGTACCAAAAACATTCACCTGGCGGACCCTCCCATACGTGAAAAGTGTATCTGAACTCGTCGAAAGACAGCTGAAAAAGCACCAGATACAAGTAGCACACCAACCCACAGCCACCTTGCGTACACAGCTTGTCCACGCTAAGAACAGGGCTGGTTATTTTGATAGAAAAGGTGTTGTCTACAAAATATCATGTTCCAGTTGTGATGCCGTATTTTGTGGCCAAACTGGGAAATCTGCCTCAACCCGCATACATGAGCATCAGTTGGCACTGAGGAGACAAGATCACCTATCCCAGGTGGCTATGCACACACTGTACACTGGACACAAATTTGCATGGGAAAACACTCGCATTGTTGGCGCCTGCCACGAATTCCTGAAGGCAATGCACTCAGATGAGACATGCATCAATCGGCCTGTCGATTTAGATGCCACATACAAATTTCTCAAGGACAAATGGAGGCGAGCGCAGTCAATACCGAGGGAGTGGCGAAAAACCATTGATGCGCATTGGCACAGGTTTCGGCCAATCATAGAATCACTTGATCGACACGGTTAAACAGTTAACTGTTTTTGTACATAACCCAAAAGTCTGACGAAGAGCTGGGGAACCAAACCCGAAAATTTACGCATTAAAGGTTATTGCCTCCCCAAAAGAATCTTACTTATTTTCAATATATATGATACATAACCAGCTCGCTATGAAGGCAGCAGACCAGACACAGACAACTGTTTCACAGTCGTTGCGGATCATCAGTACGTTATAGGCCTTATGAAGTGAGGTATGTAAACATGCTAAGTAAGCGCGTACCCCTCACTCTATGGAATCGAGCGAAATCCTAATCACGTCTGTGAGACTGACGCGCTTACTTGACGTAATTATATGCCTCGCTTCATAAGGTCTATGGTGTACTGTTGACCGCTGACAGCTGCTTGCGTCAGATCTGTTGCACGTCTAATGAGTTGTCTGCGTATTACGTATGATGTGTCCTATGACACAATGTTTTTTGTCCACAGTAGCACGTTGACTGGCGAACACAATGGAGTCGAGCAAGATCCTAACCAAAAAGGTGAGGGCGACCGCGCTTACGTGGCACGTATATATAATGGTGTGTGAGCGCTCACCGATCGCGCTGAGGAACTCATTCGTTCCGTTAGGCCTTGGGGCTCACGCGGGCCCCGCAACCAGCCACATAGCGGTGCTTCATACGGGCAGAATAAAATTACCGACAAGGACAAGGGAGACTGGAGTGGCCATATCTGGCTTATTAGCCGTCGTCAGCCAACCACACCCGTCGGCAGAACAGGCATCCGTGTGGGGGGATGAAAATAGCGTGTTAATACAGGTGCCAGAATTTAAGGTAAGGTGTTGAGGGTTTCAGTCTTGGTTCACTGTGTGGAGGAGGTGAGCAATCCGTGATATTCTTCATGGCCGAACATGAATTAGCGTTACTGTTTTAGGGTGGGTGCAAGTCTGTGAGCCGTGAACTTAAACTTTCGTAGTGAGCGTCCAGGTCGACGTGACAGTTGATACTGTTGGTGTTTTAGTGCCTAGTTTCGAGAAGTCCACGCGCCTGTTTAATGTTAGCATTGACGATCACTTCCGTCCCGTCCAAAATGAAGCGGTGACCACACTCAAGGGCATGCGCAAACACCAGAGACAAAGGGTCCCGTCGACGGTGTGCCAGCTTTTGTTCGTTAATGCGGGTCCCAAGTCGTCGGCCGGATGCCCAACATAAACGTAGGAACAGTTAACACAAGGAATGCGGTAAATCACATTTGTTTGTTACTCCTTGGGTATGGAGTCATTTATTTTGATAATGCTGTGCACAGGATGAAAGCCGGTTTGTGGGTCAAACTGAGTTAATTGTCGGGCGATCGCATCGGAAATTCTTGGCATGTAGGGCAGGAAGTAGAATTTCCGTGTCACCCTGTCTCCGCTAGAATCGATGCTATGTGGTTGTCACTGACGTCTGAGATAGTTTTTTACATGCTGACCAGGCTTTTTTGCGGAGTTAAGTGTCCGGGACATGACGTTTAGGGCCAGACCGGGCGAAACGCCTGTCTGGTGTTTTTAACTAGTACCTACAGTAGATGTGCTAACTCATGAAATGTCAACCAACATTTCGAAATGCGTTCTCGTTTCGAAAAGACAAATTAAGTAGTGTTGTAAAACTAATCATGATGCAGCATAAACCCATAATGATCCAGTTAGCGGAACCTCAGGGTGTCGGCTTTCGAAAGAACTTATTTTCGGCTGCATGCAAGATCTATACTCTGCAAAAAATGACTACTTACGTAGTATGCGATTTTCTCATTGATTTTCGATGCCCTTGAAAATTCAATTATATTTTATGGAAAACATGCATAAAAATATTCATTCTTTTACTTATTCGGTAGAAAATCACGTCTTCTTCCAATATCATACTCAAAAGAAGAGTACAGTACCTGTGCTAACTCATGAAATGTCACGAATTAACACAGGTTAACGCCTTTAACGCAAAATCGGTAAACACTACGGCTCCCAAAGTCTGATAGCGGAAAATAAACGATGTGCCAAAGAAATAAAGCAAAGTTTGGTTAAGAAAATATTATTTACTGAGATAAAAATAAATAATTTTCGACAAAAGTCACATTTTCGAGAAACGCCTATATTACAACCAAGTTAATAAAGGCTACGTATGAGGACGTATAAAGGAGGAGGGCGCATAAAAGGTCAAAAATAATTAAGGACAGAAACAGATACAAAAAATTAGTACTTTGTAGATTGTCCATTCGAATTAATAACAGCAGAAAGTCTGTCCGACATAGACATGACAAGGTTATCTCTGGATAACTTTTTCATCAGAGCAGTGCATTTTGGCAAGATTGAGAAGGCCGTAGACTGAACTCCATTAACGAGAAGTGGGTTGGTTATCCTCAAAATATAGGGCAGCTTCTGAATGTCTGTTTGTGGTGAATTGCTGTGCGAAGTGGTCCATCAGTTTTTCGACTTACAAGGACATCCAGGAATGGAAATTGTCCACCAGCCTCCGTTACGAAAGTAAACTTGATTCCTTGAAATATAGGGTTAGTATTTGTGTGAAACAGATTTAACTGCTTTTTCCTGACGATGAAAAACTTGTCATCTACATAGTGCGGCCTTAGTTTTTGGTTAACTCTAGGAAGAGCCATAGCTTCCGTTTTCCGCATTATGGCCTTCTACAGGAAACCGGTTGTGGAATCCTTTGATTGCCAGGGGCGTTGTTTGGAAAAAGGGAAGGTTTGATTATAGACAAAGACCTAAGAGTTGACGTGAAGCATCCGCAGGCACCCCGGAAGGGTGGGCTTGAAGGAGTTCTTCGGTGCAGCGCCTAGCTAAATTGAGCGAAATCGGGGAAAAACGAAAAATGCAACCATTATCTCGTCGCAAGCAGCTCTAACTCCTTCTAAGTTGTCTAGAAGCTCCTTTAAATCCTCACCGGAGTTTGTGCCCGGTGTCCAATGTGTATATGACCACCTCAGATGTGGCACACCTCAATCAGCATATCGATTTAGGGGACACATACAAAATTCTCAGGGACAAATAAAAACCAAACACAATCTTGAAGAAATGACGAGATGCAATTGATGGCTATTGGCGCAGACGTCGGCCAATCGTAGAATCCTTTGCTTGACACGGTTAATTAATTAGTTGTCTTAATACACCTCCTTTAGTTTGATGACGAGCTGGGGGATCATCCTCAAAAATTTACGCAGTGAAAGTTCTGAGGCAGACAGGTCAACAACACATCTGCTATAATCCAAAGGATCGACGTGCAGGCTTCTAAAGCACCGTCGAATTCAGTCTTCCGTAATCCAGCTTACCTGTGGGGAAGGAACCAACAATCATTAGTTCTTCCTTGATGTACAAGTGGCAAAAATGCCATACAGAAGCTACGGACAATGATCTCTGTAAGGCTGGTAGCACAAAGCGCATCTTCCAATTCGGCAGCAAACATCCCATTTTGCCACAAATGTAGTTGCATCAGAGCCCTCTTTCAACGCGTTCAAACACACTGTAGTGACGAAAATGGGAGAAAGAAGATAAATCACTGACATGACCTACTTTAAACCTACGGCCTTTCGAAGTCCTTCATACGCAAGTGCATGAGGAAACCCTACTTTGAGCGGCCGAGCAGAGAAAAACCGAAATTCTTGCACACGATCTCCTATCTGAAGAAGGTTTTAGAGGTGACAGCAAGAATTCTGAAACATTATGGAATTGGTGAGGCTCAGAAACCGATCTCATGAAATGTTGGCTGAAATTCTGAAATGCGTTTTCGATTATGAAGGATTACTTAGGTGGGATTGTAAAATTGCTCATGAGACATAATCCTATAGTATTGCGGACTCGCCAATATGTCGGCTTTTGAATGCGCTACTTTCTAAACTTCTGCAGAAACCACACTCGGCAAAAATGACTAATTAAGTAGCATGCATTATTCACATTGATTTTCGATGGTCCTATAAATTCAAATATATTTTGTAGAAAACATGTACAAAACATGTTTTCGTTTATTTTTTGGTAGAAAATTACCTTATCTTCACGTTTTATTCGCGAAGAAGTGGTATCTTTCGGTTTAAAAAACGTTCAATACCGTACGATGCCCATACATACAGCATTGCACATGCCCGTTTACCAGTGCTCCCCATGAAACGTACAACATAGTCAGCATCCATTACAAAATTTCAACGAACTTCGCATGGTATCTTCTTAAAGGCATATAGGAATATGTGATTTTTCTTACGCGCATAGCATGTACCTTGTAGACTGGAATCGCTGAACGCTAGTGCAACGGTTGATCTGGCTCAATACTAGTCGCGAATTGGAAACTTTTTCAAAATCCGAATATCCGCTTTTTTCGGGTAGAAAACGTGAAGATAAGGTGATTTTCTACCAAAAAAATAAAAGAAAGCATGTTTTGTGCATGTTTTCTACAAACTATATTTAAATTTATAGGACCATTGAAAACCAATGTGAAAAATGCATGCTACTTAAGTAGTCATTTTTTCCCAGTGTGGTTTCTGCAGAAGTTCAAAAGGTAGTGCATTCAAAGGCCGACATCCTGACGACTCCGCAATACTATAGGATTATGTCTCATGATGAGCAATATTAAAATCCCACCTAAGTAATCCTTCCTAATCGAAAACGCATCTCAGAATTACAGCCAACGTTTCATGAGATCGGTCACGCACTGCAATAGTGTGCACGAACAATCAACCACAAGGATAAACTGCCTGGAGTTTTGGCCACGTACATTTTCATCTTTGAGAAAACAAGAGTGATCGACCGAGCCAGTGGTGCTCGAGAGTTGATCCCACGGACCAGGCAGTGCGCACAAGACTCGAGTCGGTTCGGACAAGATCGAGCAAAGTCACGCGGAGACGACGGTTGACACCCGAGGGAATGAGGGGAGGGGTTGGTCGGAGGTCACCTGACCACCACGGTACCCTGCCTCGTGGACGCGCTCGCGAGGCCGAAATAAACTCACACGAGCGGCAGCGGCTGATCAGTCTGCTGACCGACGAGCACAAATGAGACAAAGTTCACGCGAGTCCACAGCGGTCGAGCTCTGGAGGGCAAAGTTAGGCAGCGGCAAACGGGGAGGCCAAATTTTATGCATAGAGTGCAGTTATAATACGGGGCTAGCGGAAGGCTGAATAAATCAAGGCCATCATGAACGAACACAGCATTACCCTGGTGATGGAAATGGGGAAGTTTCTGATACGCCAGCTCGAGTATGTTCCGATCTACGACAGCCAATCCAGACGACATTTAAGCTCAAAACAATGACTTATTGGCGGGAATGACAGAATAATATCGGTCTTCTAAGCATAAGCAAAATTGAAGAAGAAGAGGAGTCGAGCACCGGAACAATTCGTTTATTATCCTGAGCTTTCAGACTCGTACAGGAGTCCATCGTCAGAGGTAGTGGCAGAAACAGGATAGGCGACAGTTATAAGGCACGTAGGCCCAATCATCGACCGACGTCGCACGACTGGAGGTGACTACGAAGGGCTCTGTACGCCGGCGCCAGATCGATAAATCGATTGACCGAGTTCTCATCCGAGGCCCAGGCTTCAATCAATTCTCGGCCTGTCTTGTTTCCGGCGTGGGCGACTATTTTGGTGGCTGCGAAGTCAAACTCGTGACCCATTTCGTAGGTGTGGGCGGCCACTTGTGATAGTGCGTCGCCTCGCCGTACAGCCAGCTCATGTTCGTGTATGCGCGATCCGAGCATGCGTCCAGTCTGTCCTGTGTAATTACAAGGACAATTTTGACACGGAATGCGATACACTACTCCAGATTGCTCTTCAGGTTTCAACCGGTCTTTAATTTTCATGACCCTACTGCGCATGGTGGCTTTGGGGCGGTGTGCAATTCCAACACCTAGCTCCGCAGCAATGCGCTCGGTCGCTTCTGAAACACACTTGATGTATGGCAGAGAATGCCATATCGTCAGTGGCGTTGATGTTCGAGTTCTCTGGTGGCGACCGCGTAGGCAGCGACTTATGAATGCCCTCGGATAGCCATTTTGCACAAACTGGTCGCGGAGATAACGGGCCTCACGTGCTCTGTCCTCCGGTTTGCTGCAATGACTTTGGATCCGTTTGAAGAGCGTCTTCACACAGCTTCGTTTGTGAGCCACCGGATGGTTTCTGTGAAAACTCAGAAGCTGTGTGGTGTTCGTAGCCTTCCTATAAACAGTCGTTTCAAGTTCACCGTTAAGGTTTCGTCTGACGAGCACATCCAGGAAGGGCAACTGCTGTTCCTGTTCTTCTTCCCTCGTGAATTTTATATCAGGGAATACTGCGTTGAGCAGGCTGTGGAAATGTTGCAGCATGTTCTTCTTTACTATGACGAACGTGTCGTCTACGTAACGGCGCCAAAATACCGGTTCAAGTTGGACGAAGGCAATCTTTTCTAACTCCTGTAGGACCAGTTCTGCCACCAAACCGGAGACCGGTGAGCCCATTGGGGTTCCCTTGATTTGTTCATAGGTCTCTCCCGCAAAAGTGAAAAAAGTTTGTTGGCAGAATTCAAACAACCTCATGAGGTGTTCAATTTTGAGGGCATTCTGAGTCTCATCGTACGCCTCTTCAAGTCTCTTGCGTAAGACTTCGCGGGCCACGTTTGGTGGGATGGATGTGAATAACGACGTCACATCGAAGGAGACCATGATTTCGTCCGATTGAATCCTCCGACCTCGGAGGTCTATGAGGAATTGAGAGGCTGATCGAACTGAGGTAGTTGAATTGCCTTGGAGGAACTTCAGTTTTGAGTACATCCACTTGGACAAATTGTAGGTGTGTTTCACATTTTTTGAACGTCTGCCGACGGCCTGGGAACTAGTGTCAAAAATGTAAGAAACTTTCTTCCTTCAAAATATACTTTAGAATCTTTACGGGCATCCAAAGAAATATGATTTGAAGTTAGTAGGTTCTTTGGAAAAGTGGAGACTTTATTTGTAAATTTTCGACATCGGTTTCCCCGGTCGTCGTCAGACTAAAGTAAAAATACAGAAAACAGTAAACATTTCAAACGTACCCAGAAAACAATACCCATCCGGCCTTTCTTTCAGTAATCGTCCACCGCATGCGCCATTGGGCATCGATCGGTTGGTGTTTCTTCCACTTTTCCTTGACATTTTTGTACAGGGCGTCTAACTCAATATGCCGATTGATGTATAACTAATCTAAGTACACGGCTTCAGGAATTCCTCGGCCTTTTTGTTTGGACAGGCGCCGACAATGCGAATCTTGTCTCATGCAGAAGTATGCCCAGTATCTAGGTGGTGCATGCCCATTTCAGCTATGTGTATGTTGAATGGAGTATCGACAAATGTTGGGAGACTGTGGATGATCACTTTTGAATTTTTAGCCCTCATTGGCCAGAATACTCGGCCCTATGTCTGGGGCATCTGGAATACAAAACCTGAGTCTTTGGTCATTGAGCCGAAGGTTCTGATATTTGAATTTCACGGCCTCCAAAGCCGGGACCGGCTATAGCTGTCTGATGACGGTTAGTAGGTCATAATTTATCACTCTAATCTCCTTCGTGTTCGTCGGTACTCCGTCCAACATTTGTTCACGATCTCAAACCAACTGCCTTCGTGGGCTCAAGAGTGATCCTCAAGGCACAACAGAATTACCTCTTTCCGTTATCGCAATTCAAACACTGCGCGCACAGACCATGGCCCATCTCAAAGACCTAAGCAACGTACAAGCTGCCCACTCTGCACCCACGAATGCTATGCTGTGTTAAGGAAACGACGTTCTTCGAAAGAAGAGTTACCTGGGTTTGTAAATTATCATTTATTATCTAAGCAATAATTAGTTTTATCGATGGCCATCGAATAAAATAGACGACTTTATGGCAGGTCTTCCAGGTATGGCCTTATAATTCTAGGTGTGGTAAAGCAAAGTACTCTCAACATGTTCCCTACCACCTTTTATGCCGCAAACGCCAAAATTTGCCAAACAATTTTCAAGTCTGAAACTGTTCATGTTTTCTTGAGAACAATGTCACTCCTCATATGTACATTCACCTGATTTGACAGAAGTCGCGCGTAACGAAGTACAGTAGCAGAACGCAAATAGCTCACTACCGACGTTACCATCCTCTGTCTGCTCATCTCCATAAGAAAAAAATCTGTTGGCACGGAAGCAGACATATTTACAGCATAGAAAACATGGGAGACACCATGCAGGGGTAGCCTTATAACCCAGAGAGTAGGATAGGCGAAGTAATCGCGAAAGTTGTCGAAATTAATGTACATCATGTCATGGCGTGGCTCTCGTAACGCGCTATGTTTTGGATGCAGCGTAGTTTTTAAAAGACGTCAATAAATCCACTGAATGGCGAGGTGCCAACAGCGGGCGAAATTTCCTGGAACCACTTAAGCGTGCACTCTGGTAGTCTTTTGGTTTTCTCTCTTATGGTCGTTTATTTTAGTGGGCATGAGGGGATCATAAAACCAATCTTCATTCTCCGTGGGCAACTTTTAGCAATAAATGGAGAAGATTTATCTACTTGGCCATTGTACCGCGGGTCTTTTGGTAGGTGAGCACTGTAATGAACACTGCGCGTAACTGTCATGTTACCGTTAATACCGCATATTACTGGATGCAAATTTTATGCGACATCATACTACATCCCACCAATCTTCCACATGACTGTGGCCGAATAAGCCATCGAAGTAGTTGGAAGTGCTCCTAGTTCTTGTTTGGAGAAGCTCTGTCCAGAAATGTCCCTCGATATATAGGAAGAACCCCTTATTTCCGTCGTTGCTCGCAGATAAAATCGGTATGTATATCTAATGCGATAGGGAAATTATGCTGGCGAGCAAGCACTCACAGACATCAAATTACCATTGACGCTTCCCACGACAGGAGTAGACATTTTATGCATTATGTGGCGTTTCATACCATCCAAGAAAACATAATTATCAGTCTGAGTTGCTTGAGATTAAAGGTTGAACATATATGCGATCGCAATAAATCACGTTGGATGGATATAATCATCTAGCTGTCTCCGCTTTGTAAAGTCACAATGGGCCAGCTTGTATACATGGGCAAACATAACATGGCATCGATCGAAACCGTGTTATCCATTGACGCTCCAAAGTTGCCTAATAAAAGCCCTTAATGGGAAATCACATTTCGACTGTCAAGTGGAACTGCAACATCCGGTCCCATTACTCGGCATGCGCACCACGATCCCGAATTCCTAGTAAACCGGCTTTCGCTCGATAAGTATACGGCTATCTTATTTTCTTGCCTGTCCTGGATGTGAAATAGTCTGGTGTGGATATAAATGACAGCATCCATAGGCGATTGATGCAATGTTCGCGACTATGACGACAGGTCCGCCACGAACATCCATACCGTTTTCAGGTGACTGCTTTGACTCAAATGCGGAGTTCGAAAGCGTAAGGACCACGGTCGCATCATCTCCTACATGAGCAGCAAGCGACTGTCTTAATTTCCATTGCAAAGGAAATGTTCATGGCAAAAAATTTCCCTACTTAGTTTACATTTATCCTGAATTATGGATAGACGTTTGCTTTTGAATACGCGAATCACTAATATCCTTTTACTTACGAAATACATGATCGACCTTTGACGAACGTCATATTCTTCGCAGTAGTTGACCAACGGATGTCCCATATGGTTAGTTTTATTCTAACCACCCACACTGACCTGTCCAGGGCTTTCGTTTTGACGGTTTGAAAGCGGTTTTTTTCTCTTCCATTCGAATTTCGACCTGTATAATTCTGATTAGTCCTCTTTTTTATCGCATTACCTATTTGCTAGTGCAGTCGTGGAGACACCGTTGCCTATCTATCGCCTTCGAATATATTTGCCTGCTCTACATAGTTTTGTAAAGTTACACAATGACTCTTTCGCTACCTTCCGATACAGTGCGTACAGGTACGGTCCAAGGACTTAAGGCAGAGAGACCGAATGCCTAGAGTTTATAGTATTACCAATTGTGCCCACTTCTATCAAATGATTTACTAAAGTCAGAGATATGGCTACCACTTACTTCGCTTCATTAAGAAAAGAAAAGATAAGAAAACCTAAGTGGTTTGTTTAACAAGAACCTTCAAATAAGAGACCTATCAGCGTAGAGCTCAGAAAGCCACCAGTCAGAACGGAGTTTGGAACTTTTGCTAGAATATAGTAGTATAAACTCCACGATAGGCGTAACATCTGGCCGAGATTCTAACTTGTGTTCAGGAAGGTAAATAAACGTTTGCTCGGAGTATTTACAGGAAACTACTACAAATAGGTAGTCAGACAACTCAGGAAAGTCTGATACCTTCTCGATTATCGGGGTCTTGATGACCGTCCGTTCCCATAAAGAAGGTTATTTAAGCGACTTAGTTTTTTCTAAATTGGCCCGACGAAACATCAACGGTAATTAGAAGGTTATATAAACACAGACAAACGGAAGAGATAGGTTAGCATTCAGGAACAATATTTTTGGGAAGGGAAACCAACGAAAATTCCACTTTGCCCAAAATCACTAGCAAGGTAACCTTTAACTCAGGCAGAAGACATGTGAGACAGATCTCGAAGACTCTGGATCATGGAGCCCAAGCTGTTCGCTCGGCCTATCGCTAGCAAAACGCATCTTTGAGGCTAATCATAGGATTTCTACGATTCTGTGGCTGAATAACATGACCCTGGATATGCTCATTCGACACGAGTTCTAGCGTTCAGATTAGCAAAGTTGAGATATCCGGGTTGATCAATTGAAGACGAAGACAGGCTCTCCGGAAGAGGTTTATTTAAGTGCTGACGTTTCAGTGTTTCCGACTTACTTAAAATAACTGCCATTTTTAATAGAAAAAATAATATTTGAAGTACTTGTTTTGCTTTAAATTTAAGTGAAAGTCATTTGTTATTAGTTTGGGGTTTTGATGGATGCTAGTTGACTGTCTTCATGTCGCTGGTTATTTTTCGGCTAACTCAAGAATGTTCCCTGAGTTATGTCTCTTACCGTAAGTGAGAAATTGTAGAGCCAGGTAAATTGCATTTATGACGAGTGGCCGAGCTCGCAGTGACCTCATGAATAGTCGTTATTTCGAGCTAAGTTCCAGTTCAAAAGGGCGCAGCGATCAAACCCAGTACGCGTCTTTTGCGTACGCAAGAATGACAAGACTCTACGGTCTGTCGACAACCAATAATTTTCCAACCATAAAACGATCATTGAAGCCGAGTATCAACTAAAATATAATTGCTTCTAAAAATCACTCTTTGATCGCTTTTATTTCTTCTTGGAAAAGTTTGTCATATGCCCTTATTTTTCTTTATGCTCCTTCTGTTATTCCGTTTTTGGCTATCTGCCAGTTCTAATCATCTTTTGCAGTTGTTCGGCCGCTGTTAGTTTTTCCCTGCATGTCTGCGCTCTTTGCTTTGCCCTCTGCGTCTTTTGGCTGTCTCCACTCTCCTTTTTATAGTGTGTGTGGACGTTATTTGCTCGGCTTGCGGTTTCCTCTCCAAATTTTTCTCATTGTCTAACAAGCGAGCGTTCAAGTACTTGAGGGAGGTTTTACCACAGATGGACCAATGGTGCTGAATACGGATTTTCGTGAGTGGTTATAAGCAAGTTGTCCTCAAAACTGGCGACGTCGTGGATGCGCTGGGCCAGCGCAGGTCCACATCGGATTCTGCGGGAATCCGGAATCGGGAATGCCCACCCATAACAAATGTCAACATGTGGGCTGTGGTTTCGGACCAAGTTGCCGGTGCCGGCAAATGGGATCTCTGCCGACCTCCGCAATTGGTGTAGTTGGTATAAATTCTGATTGCGTGATCGTTATGGATCAGGAAGTGTGATGGTAGGCATTTTTGAGGGTGCAACCGTCCCAGCCACCAGCGACCTCTCTCATTCACGAGTAATTCACCATTCTTATTCCGAATTTGCTGTGGAGCATACGGTTGACATCGTCGGTGACGACGGCCGAACTGTCATAAGCCAGTTAAGCAACAATATCGACATTCTTTGAAACCGAAGCTGACCATTAGTAAGCAACATAATGGTTCTTCATGGATGAAAAATCAAACTGCGGGAATTTGAGGCAAAAAAGTAAAACGGAATCATAATGCTGAGGCAAGCACTCATGAATCTAGAATGGAGAAATTATTGGCACGCAATTAATACGATGAATATGCAGTATGCGCATTCGCGCCCGTTTTAATTCTATCACAGACGAGCGCGATTTTTGTGCATACGGAAATCGAAGAATTGTATTATAACGAACAACACAATGTTTACAGGTTCTGCGCGTGTAGTTGCCTCACAGACGAAGCACCTTGACTTTGTAAAGAGTCCGCACAAGGGACAAAACTTGCACAATCTGCTAGTATTTTCCTTATTTTTAGGGAAGCTCAGGGCAATAGGATAACCGCTGTTTAATTGTGTGTGCGGCTATAAGATGACTTCCTTAGCATACTTGCCGTTATTAACTACTTTCAAGTCCCAGTAAAATCACCGCAGATATGCCACAACTGTAAATCGACGAGACCATGCTTTGGAATACGCTCTTCAGTCAAAAAGCGGGTTCGAGTTTTACTGTCGCTCTGCATATCTGCAGAAGGGCGAAAATCAGACGGATGACTGGAATAAAAGATAAGGTCAAACGAACCTGTCACAATGCTGTCCATATTTTTGTTGCGTGGGGTATGGAACCACTTGCGATAAATGAAGCGCCCTTGTGCTGCCCTGGTAGCTTAGACTCTGGCATTGGTCCAAAAGTCGATACTGTAAATGACGTAATAATCAGCTCAAATATAGGGGCAACTACAGAAGTTCCCTGTAGGCTAAGACTTCAGGCAGTCTAAATTCTTGCCACTAATTTAAAAGTGGCTGCTTTGGCTCGGGTGTGTGCCCCCAAAGCAAAACGGGACGAGGGAGTTCCGTAAAAACAATCGATGAACGCCCCTCTACCAGTGGGATCATTGTTCATCCATAACTGAGAACTTCAATGGTTCGAAAACTCCCATTAACAAGGCAGTTCCAGGAGGATGCAAGACGAATTGTCTGGCCTGTGGTTCTGGTTTCCTCTACAAGGAGGCGACGAAAAATACTGTTATAATTAAAAAGGTTTTAATATAAATCGGACGTAGGAGTGCTTTATTCCGCAGCCCGGATTTATATGAGTGTTGGTATCCCGAAAGCAGGTGAGTCAGGATTTTTCAAAAATATACTGTAACATAGTCGGGCATGAAGCTGGTTTCCCTTTAATTGGCGGCTAACCCGAAAGGAGTCTTGACAAGCGAAAATACAGTTTTGTCTTTATCGAAACTCTTGTTCAGGACTAGCACTTATGTATAAAGCCTTGTAAAATACGATATGTTTCTGAAAATCATAACATGAAGAAGGGCACAGCGTTTTCCTCTTCAGGGTGTGTTGAAACACGTTTACACGGATGGTTCATAGAACCTTTAAGCTCGGCACTCGAGAAGAGAATTGGCCATACTCCCTAAGGCCAAGGCATACGATCGCTCCAAGTGTCCGACACATGAACTAGAGTTAATACCGGAGTGTCTGTAAAGGAGACATGTACTCGTCATAGACAAAGTTCTAATAGTTCATTTTGGCTGTACAGGTCCCTTTGAAAATACAACACATATTTACATGATTACTTGATATTATGCATCCTTAAGATCCAGAAATGCATAAAAATGTGTTTGAAGGCGCGCACGTGCAGTCCACTTAAATAAATGGTACTGAATAAACTTTGATTATTGCAATAAAAACACTTGTAACTCTATACCTGATTTGTTCCCTCACCGATAGGATATTATGGCAACGCGTTATGCGCGATTTTAAATCAACAATTGTATTTGATGCTGATCAGACGTCGTCGACTGGATACATGTATATCGCCTTGATATTGAGACTAAATCTTATTTTCTGGTGTCACATATATCTCACTTTAACATTCCGCACTCGTTATAATTTCCTGGTGGCTCTGATTTATTTCTTAAGCGTGGATATGTTCCAGCTGTGTAGATTGTCAATTTATTCGGATACGCTGCGCACATTTAAACACATCGCATAATTTAGTTGAGGTTGTAAAAAAAGTTGTCCTATCATTGCTGTTTTTCTGTGCCTCTTAGAAAATTTTTATCTGTTTTTACGTTTTGTACCACGCACTCAATGCGATAAAACTAACGACGGTAACGTCTGTTTATTTATTATATTAAAGAAAAGATACGTTGGAGACTTAAATTTGTTATGGAAACCTTTTGCCGTTGATTACAGCAGCAGGATGGGACTTTTAATTTAAATCTGCCCAACGTTACCATACGGTAACGTTGGCAAACGGACATATCCAAACGTAAACGGTGGTTGACGGAACCATACCTAACTCCTAAGGACCGTTGATTCTCTATTTATAACGCAAGCGATCAAGGAGTCTACACGTTTTTACAGTAAATTAAGCAAGGTGCATTCTCACAACAACTAAATTACTACCATGGATTTATTTTTGGCCGATGGCATGAACGTGTTCACCTACTGAAAGCCCAGTTGTTGGTTTCATGTATGAACGGGGGTATACAGGGACAAACGACGGCACCAACGGCTAGAATTTTGGCATATGTTCTTGTTCGCCTCAGTCCTCCACAATTATGACAAGTCCGTATTCCAGCAGAGAAGATTAACACAACAAATGAGACATTGAAATTGTTAACAAGAAAGTCAAAAATTCTGGCGTAATAATTTTTATTACTCTTTTCTTACTATGTTCTTAGATGCCGGAGTTATCTCGACCGTACGGATAAAGTGAATTTGATGCCTTTTTGACTTAAATCTGTTCTATAAATATTCAGTTATTTATCTCATCCTCCCCTTTTCTTCTCAGCATTGAGAGTCTCAATGCCATATACAAATTTGTTGATGAAGACAACGAAGATGTATTTAGTCACATATGTACCAAAACAGAAGAAAAGGCAAATACTGATTAACTTCTGTTTTCGTTTGTGCTATTGTCCTTTTCAAACACGACAGCTAAATTGATTTCGTTGCTATCTAAGTCGACAAAAATCTTTAAAAATGGAGAGAGCTGACAAAACTTGAGTTAAACAAATGCGGCCGAAGAAACTTATTTTTGTCTTGGGTAGCTTAATGGCTTTTCAGAAAGTGACTGAACCGAGTAAAATCACAAAACCGATGTTGACGTAAAGCACCCATCTGTCTTGCCGAAAGGTTATCAAAAACTACTTTCATTAATTTTCAGCTTCGCTCTGTTAATTTTTACCTATCATGACCAATAAATAGCTGGGAACTTTCATGTATTACATATATCCCCATAGTTGTTGCAAAGTAATCTGAAGGTCTGGTAATCGCTGGTCATTTTCTCTAAAAGCTAGTTTTCTTCATAAAGAATGCATCAACTATTCTCCTTTGCTCCACCGTTGTTCTTCAAAAGAGTCCTTCTATGCTCTATCGTGAGATGCTCTTGTTTTTTCCAAATAACCACCTTCGTCTTGCGTATGCTCAGTATTTCATAGTTATTCATTACAGACGACAGTGTAAAACGGTTTTAACACACGTTCCGTACTCAGAACTTAAAAATGATAAGTTGAATTTGCCGTAGTCACACTGCTTTTCTACGAACATGCTCCTGCATTAAGTTTAAAAAAATCGATTAGCGACCACCAGCCCCTGTCCAAAAAATGATCTGTCACCTTGAGCGCTAATGATTGAGCCATTTGAGTAGGATCACCAAGCCTTCTATTGAGAAATACGGATTATGGGTAACGTGGCCTATGCTTTGTTCATATAAGTTTTAAGATATTTTTCCTGGATTTTCTATCCTCTAGGGGGATAGTAATGCCTTTATCCTATATCGATTGTGAGGCAGATTCACCTGCTATATTACAGGCTAATTACTTGCACGCCGAAATCTACAATTACAGTCTAAATCGGTAAAAGTAACAACTGATCTTGCTGTATGCAACTGCATTCTGAACGCTTCGTCCTTAAATTAGAGCTGCATTCGTTTGATTTTGCAAAGCTGGCGAGACAATGCTGCTAGTATTCTTTGCATCCTTTTTTAGAAATTTATCTAAAATCAGTCAGTTTCAAGATGGACAAAAGATGGAAGGAGGCAATTACAAACTCTGACTCGAAATGTCTTCTTGAAAACTGGGCAGAAGAGGTAGGAGGGCCCTTTCTAACTTCACTGTTTGAGGCTTCAGCGTATGTGCAAAGGACTGGACAAGACATGGATAAAAGCGGGTCCTCAAAGTCATCCAGGCCTTTTCTCCGTATTCAATACACCAGTCGGCGCCTGCGGCACCACCTATAGGTCCCATTACACTCCAAAGACCAGGCCGCCCGAAGATATAGGTAATGATGCTCATCCAGACTGCTACCAGAATGTCCCATTTTCACATAATTTTCATGAGATGCAGCTTACTACTGTTAATGTTCGTACAACAAAGTTAACTTTGTCAGAAGATAATCTTAGTTGGCCGCAAATGACCGGAATTGAGGTCAAGGTTAAGGGAAATTCGGAACTACCCTATTTTTTATAATAAAACGAACAACGTCGGGTGGGATATGCGCTGGCTGCAGTATCTTTCACATTTACCATCCATATGGTTTCTGATTAGACTATAAACATCAAGTTTGAAAAATAATAAGAGACTTTCAATTTTCGCACGACAGTAATCGTGCGGTACTCTTAAGACTGATTCTGCGTGCCGCGTCAGTAGTTGCACCCAAACCAACCTGCAGTCCCGGGAGAAATAGGGGTCAGTCTAACTCGGACTGAGATGGTAGCCACCTCACTGGGCACTTCTCCTTACGTTCTTTGGCGTACTTTCAAACGCGAAAACAGCATTACTGATAAAGTCAAGAGGAATGGAATGACTATTTTGACTTGTTAGCTGACAGCAGTCAGAAATACCCAACCCCACGGTATGCAACCCCCGAAGTCCTAACTCGCGGGCTGTTGGTCAGAAGCCCAACACTGCAACTATCGAGCAACGAGCTCATCATTCTGTCGGTTGTCTCATCGGTTAGGATGTTGGATTTCCAGACAACAGGCTTCGATCTCCAGTCTTAGGGGCCGTTTATCTCAGTGTTGACTGTAACCGACTGATGACGGCCAACAAGCTGGAGATGACCATTCAAGTCTTCCTTGTCTTTGTCGGCAATGCTATTCTGCCCATATCACGCGCCTCTGTGAGGCTGTTGACTCGGGTTACCTGACGGCCTAGTGCCACGCCTCTAACCATTGGGCCACAGATTCGTTGTCCTGTCGGTTTCTATCGGGAATATACACTGGTAGAGGGACGTTCACCGATCGTCCTTACATGTCGCGAGTTCGAGTCCCAAGAGTTTCACACCTTGGGGTTGGTTACGACTAACTGACGACAGCCAATGAGCCAGAACTGGTCATTTCAGTCTTCCTTGTCTTTGTCGGTCATAAGATTCTGTCTATATAATGCGCCGCTGTGCGGCTGCTGATTGAACTCGAGAGAGAGCCCACAAGAGCACAACGGAACGAGGGAGTTCCGTAAGAATAATCGTTGAGCACCCCTCTGCCATTAAAGATGGTTTGCGAATTCGTTCACCCGAAGGCTCTCCTGGATACCTCCCTTGGGAAATTATGACTGTGAATGGTGTTTTCATTCCTGTTCCTTTGCTGTTGGCTTAGAAGTTCTCGAAACGGAAGTCCAGAAAAGCGAAGTTATTCGTTTCCAGCATGGGCCTGTGTCTATCAAAATTCTGGCGAGATTCATGAACAGCTGGAGCGTAGGCCCGGGGAGCAAACCTCTCCAACTAAAATCTCCGTTAATTACCTGACAGATTTTCCGCACCACCTCCGGTGGTCTTCGCAGACAGCGAACCTGGACATGGAGTTTTTGGGTATCAGATTTTATTCGTCACTTAGCAAATTTAAGTGACAGAGAGAGTGAGCGATATAACAGTGTAGCGTTGGTACTTCTTTGAAAATCTCAAACTCTTTGTGCATGCTTTCGAGGATCTATAATCGACATTTTTGTGGGGGGGGAGCTCAAGGTTTTTGTCATTCGAATCCTCTTTTGAGAAGAAAAACCGTTTTTGCTGTTTGGTATGCTATGGCCTTCTAGACTATGTCCCATACACTTACATGAACACTGCTGCCTGCTTTAACTCGTAGGGGCCAAGACGAAACACAGAAGTCATGAAATTCGCGCGGCAGTCAAGTACGTCCTGCGTACACTTTTTAGCCTTTAATCTTCTGTTTTCTTTTTTCCCTTGTACCTTCCTTTAGTACGTTTTGCCGGGAGGTTTGTGAACTATTTTGTCAACTCGTGTCGTTTTGGCCTTGAATAATATTTGCCATAGAGGCGGAACACTGACTGAGTACCGGTGGTTGAATAGCATTTTTAAATAAAAGGTCTCTTACTTACACAAGTCGTATGTTAGTTAGGCGTGTTACCTGTCGGAGAAGACGGTAGTCTCATAGCCTTCCCTGCGATTAACAATCTAATATATACTCTTATTTGTGTGTGTCCTTCCCTTACCTACGCAGTTCTCTGTCGGTAGACCTAACTGGGATGATGACACTCTAATATCGATCAATGATTTCCTAATACAAATCCACTCTGATCGGGTAGTCAGACTGAAAAACGTCTTTTCGGCATTTCTCGAGAGAGTGGGCGAATAGGTGTCACAATAATGGGGCTTAGTCAGTTAACGTGTGCGCCTGTCCTTTTTCTCACCCTCCTAGGAAAGAAATTGAAGCCGAAGAACAGAAACTGACGTTTCCGACAGACTATCGGTCCCAGACCACTGTTGACTTTTTCAATAACCCCGTTCCTGCCAAGCCCAAAAGAAGTCGAAGGGTGAGTTCGTACATCACTGTTTGCCTGCATGGAACACATACAGTGGGTGGTCTAACTCATAAACTATGATCAAAATTTTAATGGGTAGTGTGGCATACATTTGATGTTGTTATTTTTGCATGTTGATTTGACTGGAGGTAAACAAGGACTTTTATTTAAGAAGAATTCATTTCAAATTTATTTTATCGAAAGAAGACAGGCAAGGTTTGGGCGAAAACAGACGTTTTGTAATATCCAACCAATTTCCAAAGCCTCTTGTGTATGATTCGCGAAAATCCCCATGGCAGTGCTCGGAAGACATGTTAGCAAGCACACGTTAACTTTTAATAAATTATCCTGGGATGCAGTCAAACATCTCATTGGTAAGAAAGTCAATTAAAGCTATATTTGAAATCACGAGCGGGGCGAGATCAGAAGGCCGCGGAAAGTCGCATCTGGTTAGACAACCTTCGACCAAGGTAAGCGCCGAGCCTATATGAGAATCTTCTGCGCGCACAAGCTCGGCACAAGTTCCAGACGCATCCTCTGTTGCTAACAGACGCTGGTCCAGTAGCTCAGGATAACTAGCGTCCGTTGGCAACAGCGGAGACGGCCGCAATCAGGTTACGACCGTCGGCCATTTAGGCACTCACCGTGTTCAAAGGCAGACTAACCACGTACAACTTTCCGCGCCCTTTCGTCTTCGTCTCGCCTGTGTTTTAAATATAGCTCTAATCGACTTTCCAGTCGCTGAAGTGTTTGACGGTACCCCGTTTCGATATAATTGTACTGGCCTGAGGAGAATTTATCGAAAGAAAACCTAGGCTCGCCAACTCGTCCTCCTGTTTAAATGCATTGTACTATAGAAGAAAATTAATACGGTAATGATGGGCCGCGATCAGTATTCTATTTTGGTGGGCGTAATTTTAACCTGAAAATATACGTCATGCAAGGACTTGTCGAATCGTGCGTTGTATATCCGGGTCTTAAAGGCCACTAGAAAAAGCGTCGAGATCTTATTTCGTAACCGTACCTGTTAGGGTTAGCGTTTAGGTTTAAGAGTTAAGGGTAAGGGGTTGGGGCTAGAGGTTATGCTTAGGGGTTAGGGTTAGGGATTAGGGTTGCACCCCCTATTACAACTGGTCTCGCATGACAGGCGGCTAAGGCTTGTTTACTGCAGGCACGGCTACGAAATAAGATCCGACCAAAAAACCCATTAACCTACTACTATTCCGGAAAAGACTTGGGTTCAGTAAAAAGGACCATCGAAGGACAATTTGGTTTTCCGCACAGGCCAAAACGAAACGCCCGTATTTTGTCCCGATCAACCCTTCTGGCATCGTATGTCATTGCTTGCAAAACTTGCCGGACACTGATGGCTCCTCTGTCCACGGTCGCCTGCAGGGACCCAACGCAAAACGGAAATGCCTGTTTGTCTTCGGCAACCCGACCAGATCGATAAGCCTCTGTCTCGCAGCAGCAGCCCAACTGACAGATTGTTGAGCTGAATGGCCGATCAGAGCCGGGCTCAGCGTTCAAGTGCTTCCGGCTCAGGATTAAGGTGTAACTGACTGTGGGCAACGAATGGGCAATTAAAGGCCGGTCCAGCTCCCGTTGACCTTCTTGGAAGTTGTTTACAATGCTACTTTGAGGAATTTATGTCCCTCTTCAAATGCTGTTTAACTGCAACCACAAATATAGGTGGCGCTAGGAAGTCAAGCACGAGAGTACTGAAGTAAAGAGCATGTATTTGTAAGTAGCGTAAATATTTCTAGTTTAATATGTAGGCTGCTAGCTAAGAGTGCAACAGGCCATACGCAGACAACTGTTTCACGGTCGTTACCGATCATCAGTACGCCGTAGACCCTATGTATTATACGTGGTATGTGTTCTATGACAGCCTTCGTTGTCGCCAGTAGCTAGCTGGCGGGCGGACAGTAAGAGATAGAGTGAGATCCTGACCGCAACTATGAGGTTCACACGCCTACTTGACCTAGTTCTAGTTTAGCCGACGCCCATCATTACTGGGCCTAACATTCCGCCGTATCAAAATCATTTATACTCCCCGCAAAGGCTTCTAGACGCACTGACTTTTACCCGCTGACGGCCACAGCCGTCCATGCTCCACTTGAGCATGTCCCAATCCTGAGCTAATTCAACACAGATACAACTTGGAAGCAAGACACTCGAATCTGCTCTTAAAAAGATAAAAGCGGTTAAGACCCCCTGTCTAACTCTCGGACACGACTTCGATAGTTCCACCGCCGTGACCGTCGATGTCCACCGCGCGCTCCACAACAGGATTAGGGTAGGAACGGTGACTTGCGCGTGATTTCTTCTATATTGGTAGTAGGTCTGCGCAGCATTTACCACACTCTCTCCTCCTCCTCCTCCCCATTTGGGCCCAAGACATAGTCAAAAAGACTGGGGTTGGAAGAGGGCACAGGGGACTGGCACGGTCGGCTTCGCATCTACAGTAGGTGTGCTAACTCATGAAAGGTTAGCCGAAATTCTGAAAAGCGTTTTCGTTTCGAAAAGATTACTTAAGTACGGCTGCAAAATTAACCATCATACAGCATAATTCTATAATAATTCAGTCACCTCAGGATGCCGGCCTCCGAACGGACTTTGTCCCGGCCACATGCATAAACCATGCTCTGTAAAAATGACTACGCAAGTAGCATGAATTTTATTTATTGGTTTTCGGCGCCCTTTAAAATTCAATTATATTTCATAGAAATCATGCTAAAACTATTCCTTCTTTTACTCATTTGGTAGAAAATTACTTCTTCGAATCCTGTACTGAAACAAAGGGTAAAAGTTTGTTTCCAAAACTTCCAGTTCCCCAATAATTTTGAACACGACCTGCCGTTACGCTTGCATTCAGGGCTTCCAAACTACAAGCCGTATATTTTCGGCGAACAAATTTATTCAGGATTTGGAAATATTTTTAAAAACCAAATTATATCCTTCCTTCAAGCATTAAATTAGAAAGAGAAGTAATTTCCTACCGAATGAGTTAAAGGAGGAGTATTTTTGCATATTTTCCGTGAAATATAATTGAATTTTTAAGGGCATCGAAAATCGATTAAAAAAGCTCATGATACTTAAGTAGTCATTTTTTACAGAGTATAGTTCTTGCATGCTGCCGGAAAGAAATTCGTTCGAAAGCCAGCCTCCCGAGGTAACTGAATTATGATAGAATTATGCTTCAGGGTGATTAGTTTTCAAACCCTACTTAAGTAATCTTTTCGAAACGAAAAGGTATTTCAGAATTTCGGCTAACATTTCGTGAGTTAGCACACCTACTGTAGACGTACCACCACACCCCCTGATCCACAACAAATGCTTGACCAGGATTTTAACCAACAACAACAACAACACCAATAGGAAGGGGGCGGCAAGTATCCAAAAGTGCGCGGCATGAGTCCGAAACTGGGCCTGCCACCATACTCTCGAATGTTGGCATCTGTTATGGGTACTCATTTCCGATGACACTTGCCAGAATTCGCTGTGAACCCTGCCCCGGCCCAGCGCATATAGGCCCTACAGTCTCTGGCATGACTCGACCTCACCAGCACTCGCACTGGTCTCGCCTGCGGCCACTACTGTTTTGAACAGAAACACGGTGTTCTGTACACCATAAATCCCTCTCTCTGATGTCTCCTATTTTATCTTGTTACTTGGAGTCTGACTTTGCGATTGTGGCGCATTAAGTCTGCTCACTACATTTGCCAGAATGGTAATCAATGATATATTATTGATAAAAACATTTAATGGAGATTTTTCAGACGTTAACTCCTCGCAAATGATGGCTACCTCAGACTGTCCTCTGAATGCGAAGAAGACGGGGCTACACATTCGCCTAGCCATGCGATTTCTTTTAAATATAACCATCAAACTTCCTAAAATTTTAGTTTATGTGTGAACTCGCGACAGAACAGCCCGTGACGTTTTGGACGGACCATTATTCAAAGCTCCATGTAAGATGTATTTCTGTACTTTTTTAAAAATTTCTATCGAATATCTCTAAGCAATTATGTGAAGCTAAGCTGCTCTATTCTGAAAAAGGGTACTCAAGATTGCGGTCTCTACTTTTCTTTTGCGGCCATTTATCTTCGTCGGAAATGTTTGATTTCTGCAGCTCTCGAAATTGCGTAATTAATATCTTTTCCGTCTGGCAGTAACATGACGTCAGGTTGTCAGAAAGGCAGTCTTTTGTTGAAATTTGCCTGATGCGGGTATCTAGGATGACATGGGTGTTCTATGAGGTGATGGCTACTTAGGCTAAACAGGATCCTACGTGAAGTGCAGTTAAAATAACCGCTCTATATATGTATGTATTGCCGGATCAATATCTGATTTAAAGAGTCGCATGTACTTCGTTTCTGTCGGACAGACATGTCAGGTTCTTCTGGTCCGGGAAGTCAGGACTGAAAGTCGTTGTGACGATTGCATACTGGAGATGTCCCATCACGCGCAAGAAGGTCGACCAGTAGCAGTCCTGGACATCTAGGTCGAACATCATAAACGCTTTGGGGCGGGTAGGAGAGTGATTTAAACAAAAGGACAGGAACTCAGTGAGAATGAAACGTGTGAACCCTTTCAAACGTCCTCATCCAGGCGACCAGAAATTAGTATTATGCTTCCTCTCTCCCTTCCAATAAACGTTTGGCCTTCAACCTCGTCAAAACAAATAACGATCATAATTTTTCGCCATGCAGCACTAAATTACCGATTGGAAAAACACGGTAAACGGAGTTATGATTGTGTGAGTGAGAGTATGGCGACAGACTCGTCTCGATTCCATAGGAAGTAGACGGTCGAGTGAGTAAACACCGTGCAGGAATCTCTAGAGTCTGGCTGCCTCGCTGTCATTCTTCAGCGGATGACAGCGTTGCGCAATCCATGTATCAGCCTAGTTTGGATGAGTAAGAGCAGCTCTCAAAGGAACAAACTTGCATCTGTCGTTTAGGGAGAATTGTTGGAGTTAATGGCCAAGGACCTGACGAACGACCTCCTTCAGAACTGATCGACATCCTAACACCGTCACCATTGTTCGGAACTCATCGTTTATACGTTTCTACAGGTCGTTAGTTGCTGATAGAAGCGAACAGGCGAGTCCCAGGTAGCAGTTCAGAAGATGAAGATGCGATCACTGGGACAAGAAGTTTATTTGCCTGACGTTTCGGATTCTTACTCGAACCCATCATCAGATACATTCGCAGATAGAGGTCTATCCGCGAATGTCTCTGATGATGGGTTCGAGTAAGAATCCGAAACGTCAGGCAAATAAACTTCTTGTCCCAGTGATCGCATCTTCATCTTCTGAGGTCGTTAGTTGACAGAACACAATAATTAAGAGCTAAAGTCACTTCCATTGTTTTCTTTGAGACCAACCCCCTCACCTGTTTTATGTTAAGCGGCCATTCAGGGGATGTTAGGATATTTTTAAATTGTATATGTTTGCTTTGTCGCGATTGGTTAGTGAGAGAGAAGGGAAGCGGGTCCCGAGAATAAACTCTGCTCTGTCAGCTTAAGCAACAGGCTAAACTCGCCTTATTAATTTGACTTATCACGGTCCTGAAATATTCTGACCCCTGGCATGTTGATTGTATATTGTTTGTTTCTTGCGCGACGAACCCTCGTGGAAAATCCTCGAGTGGTTGGCCGCTCATGATCATGACACCACTTTTCTTTTGTCTCCTTTGACAATATTCTTATGAGCTTAACACGTTGATCCTTACTTAGACCGCGTTAATACGTAAAATAGTTTATTAAAGGAGTGAACGGCGAGGACTGAGTATGTAAGCCGACTGAGTAAAAAGAGCATAGCTTCTCCTGTAATACGGGAACCATGTTAATATTAGTTTAATCAGCAGCGCAGATAGACGCGGCAATTAACTGCATCTGTAGAAGGCAGTGAAAAAACTCGCACTTCTGCCGTGTTTTTTTATTACTTCAATCAGGCGCCGCAACAGACAGCACAGTTTGAAAGATGCAAGTGAGAGTTGTGTAAAAGGGCGGCAAACAGGTAATCCAAGGTTATATGTCAAAGAAAGCTAAACTAGGAAAACGGTATTTGGCAGGCGAACACGACATTGCTCCTAACCTCAACCCTAACTCTTACCTCGAATGGAATCATTTTCATAAGTCGTGCCCAAACTACATCCCCTAAATCAAGTAGGTAAGTATGTCATAGTAATGGAAAACTAGAGGTTGCACATCCACTCACCGTCTAACGAATATTCACGGCACTGCTGTGTGGGGTTTTTGTCTGCGATATGTTTCTAATGAAGTATGCAGACTTCGTCTCGGATAATGCGGACTAAGCTCACTGCGAAACCATAGAGGAGGTTACCAGACCGCCCGAGAACAATGGCGAAAGTGGTCTGGACTCGCTTTTCTTCGTCCGTGTCACGAAGTCAGTGCTGTTGGCCGAATTTGACGTCATTTCCTAGCAGGAAATGGCAAAAAGGTTGGCTTTAAACCTAACCTGACATCCTAAGGACCGGTTAAATCGAGCATCATCACAACTTCAGCAGTTGCAGGTAAGTGAACAAACGCCCAAATGGAATTGTGCGCCGATAGTGGCACCTATCCACACTTACACAGCCAGTAGTTCAAATTTGTCCATCTTTGCCTTGAATAACGGGAAACAATAGTAATGATATACTATATTGACGCTTGTTAACGTATTTGTCTTCCTTCAGACCATCTCGCAGGATTCAAAACTGGTAAAACCGTTCAGGCGGAACGTGAACTTCTCCACACCCATCGAGTACAAAATGGATGCCCCTCAACCCTACGAGATGAAGGGATACACCTCAATGCAGTTTAAATAGACCTGTGATGCCTGCCCACCCAAGCTGTTGATTAACACTCAGTGCCACCCACTGTTGCAGTTGAGGAGTCACTTCGCGAGAACATCAAGCCGGACCTCGCGCGAGGAGTTCTCTAAATATCCCTCATTCCCTCCGAGGCTGCTTTAGCTTCTTTCTGTCTCTGCCAATTCTGTAGTAGAGACCTTGTTCAGCGGTTCCTCTATGACCAACTCGCATGCGTAGTTTCACTCAAATCACTAGATAAAGATAAAATGTGTCAAAATATCTACTTGTACATTCACACACTGGACAGGAAGCCCCATGGAGGGGTGATGGGGCGTGACATCGGATGCAGGAGGGCCTTATGTCCCTTCTCAGGTCACTTAAGTGGAAACGGAGGGGCATACATTTCACACACGCCAGTTCGACTGTCACCCGCGACAACATGCAGCACGTGTCCCAGGGAGTGCGCGCGGGGGGGGGGGTGACGTGCGCGTGGATCAGCTTGTACTGGCGCTGACTAGCGCAGCATCCCCTCCCCATCCCATCCTCTCCCCCTTACCCACCCGGCTCCTATGAAAAGACACCGCTGAGACCAATGGGGGCTGTCTCGGCTGCAGTGGTTGACAAGACAAGAAAGCCGGGCTCGTGGCCCGGTGAGTAGAGGCGTTGACTTCTAAACCAACAGGTTGCGAGTTCGAGGCTCGGGTGTTCCACACTTCGGGCTTGGGTATGACTGGCTGACGACGGCTAATAAGCCAGAAATGGCCATCCCAGTCTCCCTTGTCTTTGTCGGTAATGCCATTCTGCCTATATATCATTCGCCGCTGTGCGGCTGCTGGTTGGGCTCGAGAGAGAGAGGCCTTAAGGCACAACGGAACGAGTGAGTTCCGTATGAGCGATCGGTGAGCGCCCCCTACCATTACAAGAAAGTCCGTCTATACGTACCACACAAGACCCGAACCCGCTGTGTGTACCGGAGCTTTTAAAGTGAGGCTCGGATCTCACATAGGCGGGGGTGCCATAAAGACACCATCAAGGAGGAATCACTGAAGGTCGACCTCCGGTCCTGAGAAAGACCGTGTTATCTCATCGGTTGCAAACCTTCCGAGCCACTGCTTCTAGAAGTTCGTTGGAGTTTAAGAGCGTGTTTGGCCTCTTACAGTAGTGAGATAACGCACTTAAGTAAAACTGGAT
Organism: Spirometra erinaceieuropaei; assembly: GCA_902702965.1. Lineage (NCBI taxonomy): Eukaryota > Metazoa > Platyhelminthes > Cestoda > Diphyllobothriidea > Diphyllobothriidae > Spirometra > Spirometra erinaceieuropaei. The sequence continues at coordinate 1,862,140 of CACRXP010000030.1, read as the reverse complement.
CTTTCTAACTCTCTCTCTCTCCACGATCTCACCTTTCTCCGTGGCTTGCCTGAGTCAGGCCGAACTGGGATTCCACGCAAATTCGAACTTCCATACAAGTCGCTTTAATAAGGACTGATTGTAGCCTAACTCTTGTTCCAGGGGAGAATCGAGTTATCCTGTTAATGGTAATCGTCTAAGCCGTGACTGTTCGGTTATAAGGATTACATCAAGCATGTCGTGTATATTATCAAAAAACGCAATGATATTTCATGTGAAAAAATTCCCCGGTGAAGAAATCATTCATCCTTTCCTCTTGCACCCACCAACGGTTTTTTGTGCGTGCTAGCCAACTGGTTACGAGATTAGGTACAATGGCTCTCACGAATGGAAAAGAATATGCGCATCCCAGGTTCTTGTTTAAAAGAAGACGAAGACACGATCACTGGGACGGTAGATTCATTGGCCTTAGCTTTCGAACTGGAACCGCAGCTCATCATCAGAGACTGCTAGGGTTCAGCGACGTGTAAAGATCTATATCGTTGTGCCGTTAGGGGGGAGGACTACGTCCGAAGCTAGGTCTGGTTTGTGCCGCCTGGTCCACAGTGGTCCATGAGTTAGACTTCGCCAACACGCGGATATTGGCGCGAGTCGGCAAAAGGACGGTGCGAGAACTGTTGGAGGCGTGGGTGTCGGACACCAACTCTATCAATAGACACATTGATTTTCCTGCGTGTTATCACGCCCTCCGCCCACGCAGCCAGGTGGTGCAGCTCACATCGCCGCGAAGTACAGACGGCGTCACCACGCCGGGGGACCATTGTGGACCAGCCACGGACGTAGTTCCCCCCTCATGGCACAACGATGGAAATGCTCACACGTTGCCGCACTCTAGCAGTCTCTGATATGAACTCCAGTTCGAGCTCGAAAGCTAAGGCCAATAAATCCACCATCTCAGTGATCGTGCCTTCGTCTTCTTTTAAACAATGGCTTTCGCTGCGAGGGCCACAAACGTGCTGGTTCCCCATCCCACGTGACTGCAGTTCGTATCGCATGGACGGTTGAAACGGAGACCTATTTTAAAATTGCTTCCTTTTGGATTCAAAGCCGAGCTTTGGTCCACCCGAAAGCGCTTTATTGGCCGAGTACATTTCGCGCCTGTCATCTCTAGTCCGTATTCTTTGTTCTGGCCAACTCACACCAAAGCCTGCACATAAAGGACGTATCCTAGGTGTGTTGGGTTGGCGACCAAGGCCATCTGTTGATTGGCCGCCTCGGACTGATACTTCGTACTTACGACCATACAGTCAAGACGGCCGGATCTCTGGTAATTAAACGCATAGGCACATGGACACGAGATTCGTGACCCATTCCTTACACGCCTGTAAGACGACTGAACTCCCAGAGACACTCAGGGATGACGTAAAGCCATCAACAGCATCTCTGCTGAAAGCCGGAGGACACCGCTTTCACAAAACGTAACAGGCTTTCCGACAGAATAACATCCTCCTAGTGTCTGCCATCTTCTTCCGCTGTAACACTGTCTCGGTATGACAATTGTGGTGTTTATGTTGTACTCACTACCGTAACCAGATCAGTCAGCTTATTGGTGTTTATATGAAAAATGGCATTTATCTTGTTCTGAGTCGCGCATAGGGTGGTTAACGTCATAGTGAATAGGTCTTGGTAAGCAGGCAACTTTGATATGTCCGTTGGTTGATCTATAATCGGATCCGTATGTTCCGTCCAGCTGGTTCTCAATCTTATACTGCTTCGGACGGCCAGTAGACACGGTAGATAATTGACCTCCGTGCCGAACGCATTCTGGCCATTGAGACTGAGTGACTATCGGGCCCTGTAGCTTGTATTTACCGTTTCGTGTTCATGATTATGCCACTGAAACAACGGTCGTCCGTGAGCGAATCCACATTTGAACACCAGTCTAAACAGACAGCCAATAGGGAACGGGACAGAAATTTGACGAGATTGAGAGGGGCTGCACTGCCCTTATCCACCCAGGTGAGACTCGGGGAGTATTTTTGGCATAATCGTTCTTAGGAAGTTTTCAGACCACCTGAAAGGTTATTTCTGAGTAGTTAATATCTGAATGCGTCGAGCACATGACTCCAGATTCCAATTGAACATGTGTGTTATGTATTCCCTGACGGACGGCAGCCAGATGGCACGTGGGGTTTGTTGCAGAAATGAGAAGACTACCTCTTTCTTGGTGTCCAGTGAGGGCTACAATTTTAAGTCATCCAACCTCTGTAAACCGTAGGTCTCCGGCGGATAAATTTGGAAGGATAGGAAACCAATCCTGAGCTGTTATCCTTTAGATGAAACAGATGCCATAAAAATGAATTGTAGAAAAGGTATGTTATTTTGGTAATTATCCTTCAAATGCTCAAACACTTCCTAAACTTATTAGGACGTGAAACCGCATGTTAACGAAAAGCTTCCCTGCATCCACGCTTCCAAAATCACACCTTCCATGCCGGTGCAATCCGTTACGCGATTTGCAACAAATCAAGATAGATAACTTTCTTCGTGAAGATCGAATTTATTGTCCAACTTTTTGATTCCAGAACTTTGTCTTTAGAAATCAATAATAATAGAAAAAATGAAGTTGCCTCTCATGGGGAAACGACTTAGCACATGTTTTTATCGAAGAGTAGACCAGCTAGAGAGATTTTATTGATCTCTGTTGAAAAAATCTGCTTTAGCTAAAGTTGAGAATTTTCTAATAAATTCGTTCTGAAAATACAATGTCAAGTTTTGATAATTTTGCAGCCGTTGGCTGATGCGAAGGTTACCAACGCTGCTTGATCCGATCGGGCGAATGGTAAGGAGGTTCCGTTACTGAAGACACAAAAGTCACCGAACACTTCAGCCCAGGGAGGTGCCAACTTGATGATGAGTCCGATTACTGTGCATGTCACCAGTGTCAGGGTGAAAATGGCTCTCTTCAGCGCGATGCACCGCCAGGATACTAAAGTATGGATAGTAAAACATACTACTGACCGCGTATCAGTAGAAAGTTAGTCTTAGACGCAACGACGAAAGACTGGCTTGCCACCGGTAACGACCCTAATTGCAGGGTAGATGCCAGCAAAGCAAAGCCGAGAATTTGCAAAACGTGTTTGTTAGAGTTACTATCATTAAAGAGTAAGTGAATAAGCCTGTGTCTTCAAAATGGAAAACAAACGGCGGGATGGGGTGGATAGAAAATTTTCGGCGTACCCTTCTCTTGCGTCAGGTGTTCCACTTCAGGCATTCGCGTTCTTGCTGCAGCCTAAGAGCAATGGGGAGTGATGTGAAGAAAATTTACTCGTCCGCACATGTTTTCAATTGGTTTGGTTTCAGGCTCCAATTAAATAAATATATCACAAACCGAGATGTATGAAGAGCACCATTTTTAGTTCTGCTGGCCTAAGGACATACAAGTGAATGCTTGTGTCGTAAAAATCACAGACTTATGGATGTTCTGTAACGGTCAGCCTGGATCTCATCACAGAGGCTGGATAGCAAAATAGGGGACTATAGAAGGCCTGCTTGTGGGGACTCCTACGCGACCCAATTAAGCTGATGAATCCATTCTCACGTGCCTCACTAGAGCATTTTGAATCTTCTAAGGAGTCGTGGCGGGCCATTTAGCTTGGCTGGATGGTTCGCAAGCATATACTCATCCTTCTGCTAATTAACTTTTCTGAGCTTAAACATTTTCGCTTGGCAGTAAGCTTTATCAGTCAGTTGAGACATGCGCATGTCTTCGGCTGGCGGAAAAGTACTATTGGGCAGGTCAGTCAACACTTCCGGATTTGGGACTCACTTAACTCCTAATTGGAAAAGACTGCGATCTTGGCAACGTTTTTTTATAAAAATACCGCTTTATGCTTCAATACATGCCCACTATCATCACGGTGATCAGCGCGCAGTCGCCTATTCATAAGAGGTTGTGGCCACTGGATAGGGTTACTTTGGTTCTTCAATAAATACGTCGAATGCTGAGTAGTTGAGAGTGTATTTTGCTTCAGAAACCGGTGGATTGGTTTACACCCGTTTCTACATGAACAACTACCCCTAATGCAATCCCAGAGAATGTTGGATGACGTACACGGATGAGATCCGGGCAGATGAAGCGTTTTTGAGCCACCTGATAAACCCCGTTTGCGCTCTGTGCGTGAGCATATTTGTGTTTCTGGTTCTGGTGTTTCCTACACGGTGGCCACACGGTGGATGCGCTGCATCTAGCCGGGGACAGATTTCGGTCCGGCGCGCTTTATCAGGCTGCGAACTCTTAAAAAATGTCATACATGGGAGTGCGGTGGTGCGCCTAGGCACGGGCTCACGCCGCGCCAGCCGCCTGCCCTCGATGCCGCCCCCGCGGTCTTCCTGCCTCTGTCTTAACACCTGATCCAGGCGGGCAGTGGAATGAGAGGTGTGGTAGATGCAGCGCAAGTCTACTATCATTATAAACTAGCCCACATGCAAGTCACCGTCGCTGCACCCACTCTGTTGTTGGGCGCACGGTGGACGTTGTCGGAAACAACGGTAGAAATGTCGTGTCTGTTTCCAGCTGGTAATCAGGGTTATGATTGGCTGATTCGGGACAGAATAATCCCGAAACAGTGGCGCTTCAGTCCATCCACACTCTTTCGTCATCACTCTTGATTTACATATAAATGCATGCTAACTAGTATGCAAACTCACCAACTCGACCTGCTTCTCCCAGTCGATTTTAAGACAGATGTATATGTAAGCCCCAGAATTGATACAAATGCCGATGAAATAGCCTATCCACATTCCTGAAATGAAACACCATGCAAAAACATTAAGAATTTTGATGGGGGTCATAATTATGGGGCAAAGTATTATTAAAATGTTTTTTTTTCAGAGTGACTACGCGCACACGATAGTATAACACCTACGGCTTATTGTGCGGTCAATTCGAATTTCCATGGTATTCGTTCTTAAGTCGAAATAGTTTCTTCAGAAAGTTAACGTTACAGCTGTTGCGATTGGTATTCATTCTTGGCTGGGGCAACACGGAACGTCCTGTGCCATAATTCAGAAGAGTTATCCCAATGATAGAAGGGCGTTAGCCGATCGCGTCACGGAACTCGCTCATCCCGTTCTGCCTTGGGGCTCTCTCAGGGAACACCTGCTGATCATGACGTTTCAAAGACAAACAAACCTCATTCGGTAATGACAGAATCGCTGCCGTACCTTGCGAAGTTCATTGGTGCTACTACGGAGGACACTGACGGATTTCGCTGGTGACACAGCGTCCACGGTTCTTGCTGCATTTAAATCAAATTTCAGCCTGGCCGGTAAAGCGGCGTGATCTTCGACAGCCGTCAGCATTCGCAGACGTTTTGTCTGCCGTCATGGCTTGCCGAGGCAAAGTAACAATAGTAACTTTGTACAAGCCAAAGGCGACGAAATATGCAGAAGTTAATAATGCCATAAAATTTCTTGACCCCCTGCATATTAATAGGCTTAACCTTTCAATTGAGAAATGGGTTAAGGGGATCAAACTTGATAGGTAAATAAAAACAGGGAATGTTGATCTGACATGGCGGTCGGGCATAGTGTGAAGGGGGGTGAAGGAAGTTGTATTGGTTAGCGAATATGGGTTGCAGCGAAACCTCGTCAAGCGTGATTAAGACTGGGTAGGATCCCTGTTGGTAGCCCTCCCGGCTAATTGCTCTACACATTGCTTACTACAACATTCGCGTCTAGCACACAACTACTGCTTCAGTTTCTAACATACATGTGACCTTAGTGGCAATAAATTATTATTTTCGGAAAATCAGGAACGCCCAACCCAATCTGGAGCTAGGATGCATTCATTCCGCAGACCGTACTCAGTATCCACGTTCGTTTTTATTTCTTTCATTTTTCGCCATATTTAAATTTGGCTACGACTTTAGCAGGGGCATCAATTCGGGGCATACATTATAAACGTCATTGACGCCTGCACACAAGTGCCCCACCCGTATATGCCCCATTACCACCGGTCCCGTAAGATAGGGAGCCGGGCGATTTCAGTACCGGGAGGGCTACCAAAAAGGATCCTACCTAAGAGTGAACAGCAGGTACCCGGAAGTTCAATACCGTAACACCTGGCGGACATTCGCCCCGCGGTGGACCCAATGACCGCATTTAGACGTCCCCTTCGGGCTACTACTGAGAGTCTCTTACGCTTTTTAGAAGTCGGTGCGATACGGAGGAGAAAGCCAGAGCTGTGTGAGCGGTCAGATCATGTGATGCACCTCGCTCTGCCACTGTAATAGCCGACGACGGAAATAAGCCTATTTCCTCCTCCGTTCCCCCCCCCCTCCCCAAATGACTGGCTAACATGACTAGAACTCGCTCCCCTAAGTAACCTCCCCCTCCCCTCTCGCACCATGCCCACCAGTATGTCAGATCATTAATCCGTCTTTATCTCCCCCCCGGTCGTTTTCTATTTGAACAGTTTATACTTTTAATAAACAATGATCGCGCAAAGTTGAAAAGAGGTGTCGAAGTTTTATAAGCATCAAATTCTGCACATTTTGTCGCCTTTGCCTTGTTTAAATTTGTTCCGGGTAAGCAATGTATCAACTTTGCCGAATCTTTCTATGAAAATTAGCAGGAAAGCATCACAGATCGGAAGTCCGCTGAGCCGTTTTATGAGAATGGCATGAGTATTGTAGTTGCCTTGGCCGTTCTTAGACTTAAGGATTGGAAAACAACTTTACTGCCTAATCGCATTGACTACTACCAGCAAACGCATTTTCACCCAGGCCATTGTCTTTAAAGTTCCTATAAAAAGACCTGTCAGGTTTTTCAAAGCACGAGCTATCGGCCCTGTTGGTAAAATGCAGGTTCGGTTTCCGGTTCGTGGTGGTGGCGGCGGCGGTGGCGAGCAAAAATTGGTGAACGGCTGATCAGCCTAGTCGTTGCTTAACGTTCCAGTTTTTCCCTCCAGATCAACCAACCACCGCAGAGGCCTAGCTACCACCCTGGAGAAGATGACTCATAACGTAATCAGTTGTCAAGCCCACCAAGCATCACCCAAACGACACGGATAGCGAAAATACAATAGAATTGATTACCTTGTGGCAGACTAGCTCAGCAAGTCATTTGGATGTCTGCTCGATTCTTTGCATTTAAAGCTTCAACAATGGCAAGACGAGTAAGCCCTCGAAGCCCACCAAGAACCACCCAAACGACAGAGGGGTAGGATGTGATTATCTAGCCCCACCTGATTGATCCAATACTGTTAGGGTTGAGGTTAGGGTTAGAGGTTACGTTTAAGGGTTAAAGTTACGGTTAGGGTTAGGGGTTAGAGCTAGGGGATAGGATTAGGGGTTAGGACAACCATTTCTCAACCACTCAAAGTATAACCGCGCATTCCCAACATCATTTCTTTTGCATACAACTACTTGACCTCATCGCCTGTGCGTTCACCATCCCCACCTTTAAAACCCCCCTATTACCACCGGTCCCATATTACAGGTGGCCGGGGTTTGTTCACTTCAGGTGGGGCTACCTAACCACATCTGACCGATAGAGGCAGCGAAACTACGAAAGAATCGATTATCTCGAGGCAGACCAGCTCGACGAGTCATTTGAACGTCCGTTCTATTCTGAGCATTTAACGCCTCAAAAATAACATGACGAGTGAGCCCTCCGAAACGCCAGCAGTGCAATAAACACGATTCCGGTGAGTCCTTTCTCCCTCTCGAAAGAGAAGTTGTAATAAATTTGAAACACTACTTCCCTTTCTAGCTACTAGGAGCACAACAGTGGGCTTGACACATAGCTTGAACTTGCCAATTAACTTCAGGTGTGTTTTGAGGAGAAGACTGAATCCAATTGGAGCACCGACCACATAGAAGGCAACCAGAATCACGATGGCACCGATCTTCTGCATACCGGATCCACGCAAAACTCCCGTGAGGACACCCTAACAAAACAAACGTAATAGTTATCATAATAAATTAGACTACTTAAAGTAGGTTTCAGCATTTTAGAGGCTTTCCCTCAGACAAAAAACGACCTTACAGACCAACGCGAGAATTTGGATATGCCAGAGTCTTTTAGAAAAAGTGTGGAAAGGTTTTACAAGGGCCTGCGTCTTTGCTCAAACGTCGTACGACTTCCGACAACAAACCTGCCTTGCCAAGAAGGTAGGCTTATTCTTCACGTTGAAAAAAAACAGATAGGTATGGGTTTTTGCTGATTTCTGTTTGTCTAGTCAGATACTGTAGTTGCCAAAAGTGTTTTGCAAACATCGCACCCATGACGGACAAACGGAAGAGAGATACCAACAATTTGGCACTCCCTACCCTACATAAAGAATGTGTTCGAGGCTACAGAACGCATTGCGTCAGAGTTAGGCGTGGGCATCGCTCATTATCCGGCGGCTACCATGCGTAGCAGGATCATGGGAATGAAGGATCGGCTGGACGCAGGTGAACAGTGGGGCGCAGTTTATCAAATCCCGTGCCAAAACTGTCCTTGCCACTAAACAGGCCAAACAGGACGATGTCTCAGCTCACGAATACTTGAGCACAACGGGCCGTTCGGAGAGGTGACCCACTATCTCAAGTCGCCACTCACACGCTGGAGGAAGGCCATGAGTTCGAACTCGTCAACACGCGGATATTCGCACGAGCCGGCAACAAGACGGGGCGAGAAATGTTGGAGTCGTGGGTGTCGGACACCAACTCTAACAATAGACACATTAATTTGCCTGCGTGTTATCACGCACTCCGCCCACGCAGCCAGGTGGCGCAGCTCACATCGCCGCAAAGTGCATGCGGCGTCACCACGCCGGGGACCATTGTGGACCAGCAACGGACGTAGTCCCCCCCTCACGGAACAACGAAATAAATGTTCACACGTTGCTGCATTAGCAGTCTCTGATGATGAACTCCAGTTCGAGTTCGAAAACTAAGGCCAACAAATCTACCGTCCCAGTGATCGTGCCTTCGTCTTCTTTTAAATGAGGGGTTTTGAATGAAGGTTCTTCCTATTATTAATCAGGCATTCACTCCTAATAAGTAAGGGTTCTTGTAAAAACGTCTCAAAGCATCACTACAGAATATGCTGCTGGCGCGGAATACACTATTCAAAAGGTCGTTTACAGGACTAAACTTGTTATAATCTACAAATCAACTTAGTAGTAATTTTAGTATTCTTGGACATAGATAAATACGCCGGCTAAAATACTCGTCTCAGGCAGAATCGAGCCACCGACCGCCAAGCACATTTCAGGTGTTATGGACACCATCGTTTCCAGTTGTGTTAAGAACACAGAATATTTGATTCGTAGGGCTGGCTCGCTTTGGCCTAGGTCCAGAATGTACTGGACGCATATCGCAAGTCAGAGGCTCTGTGAGTACTAATCTATCGCACATATGGAGACGAGTCAACCGCAGCCGAAGGACGCAGCTCGTAGTTTCAATTCGAAAGTCCACGGAGATGGTAGTTTTCTGGCAGAACAGGTTTCTCTCCTCGCCTGAGGCTATGCAAGTTTTCGCAGTGAGAAATCTGTATGCCTGCCGCTTAAAGTTGTATGTAAGGCCACGCAAAGAGCTTTGGGTATGATGGACTCGCACTTACCATTGTTGCATCTAGATAGATAAAGACAGCCAACAGGGGGAAGATTTTCAAAGCCTCCATGATGACATTTCTGAAATAAAGACAGAATAAAACATATTCAGATTGGCAAAGTTGAGAGAGCCGGGTTGGTTATTTGAAGAAGAAGAAGAAGAAGAAGAAGAAGAAGAAGAAGAAGAAGAAGAAGAAGAAGAAGAAGAAGAAGAAGAAGAAGAAGAAGGGTCCTCCAGAACAGGTTTATTTGAATGCTGAAGTTTCAAGCATCGACCAAAGTTCTGGGTTCGCGATGTCGATGACACCTTCTTCGTTGTCAAAACAACTGGCATTGAGCACCTAAAGGAACTACTGAGCTTGGTTGACCCGGATATTCAATTTACGATGGAAGCATAAACAAACGACCAACTCCCCTTCCTTGACGTACTTGTGCGCCGGTGTGCAACTGGACAGCTGCAAACTACAGTATTTCGAAAATCCACCAACACGAGACACATCCTACACTTCAAAAGCAACCCTCTTCTGTCTCACAAACGTAGTTGTGTCCGTACTCTATTCCAAAGAGTCGAAACACATTGCAACACGCCAGGAGATAAAAGATCCGAACGATTGTACCTTGTAAACCTATTTGCAGCCAACGATTATCTCAGACATTTCAACGAGAGAAGCCGACGTCGGGCGCACAGGAAATGGCCTAATGAGCAGCAACCCGAAGTCTCGAGGGACATGCCTTACGTTAAAGGGGCCTCTGAAGCGGTCTCGCGACTGTTACAACCTACCAGAGTAGGAATAGCCCATCGACCCCAGGCAACAGTTCGACGCCGTCTGATGCAACCTAAGGATCCATTGCCACCCGCTGAAACCTCAGCAGTCATCTACAAAATAAATTGCAATGAGAGCGACCGCAAATATGTGGGCGAAACCTGGCGGAACTTGCAAAGTCGCCTACAAGAACACGAATCGGCCACTCGGAGGTCAGATCCTAACTCTCAACTAGCAACACACATTGGAGAACTAGGGCATACTCACAATCGTAAACCTCAGGACCAAACAACCACACTGGACTTAAGAAGGCCGTACAGAGATAGCCTGATGGTGAGCTTACTCGGTGAGAGAGAACAAGAACCGCCAGACAAACCGCCCGACAAAGGTTCAATCAGCTTCCCCCGACGGAGTGTTGACTCACAAGGCATGCAACGTGGGAATTTTCCCCGTATCCACTCCTCGCTTTGCGGCTGGACAGACGACAGTTACAAAAAAAACTTATATAACCAGGAAGTCAACTCTTCATGACGGAGCAAGCTATTAGCAGAAGTACACGGCGCATGAGTAAAGCTCATGTCTCTATTATCATTGCAATGCGCTTTTCTACCAAAAGGCCAGGAAGGCGGAAGCTATTCTTTGTAAGAACACAAAATCCTAAACAAATTACCTCGAAGAAAACATGAGTAGAGTTAATGACAGACAGTGCGCACACCGTCACCTTACTGACAAATGCGGTCACTTACTCGTCTTTGCTGAAGATCTGACAGAGTTGGCGTCCCAGTGTCACGAGGATGATAGCCGCGAAAGTGATACACACGACTAAAACGTTTGAAAAAATTTGAAACAGTGACTTGGCAGTCTGAAGTTCCGGCTTTACTACCTGCATTTATGAAACAAACCTCTCTATAACGCTCGCAGATAGTAAAGGCCAAACAGTTTATAGGATGAATCGATTAAAAGAAACTTCCATTGGTTCCCCAAAAAACTATGGAGGGGCGTTGACCAATCGGGTCACGGGACATGTTCGTCCCGCAATGCTTTGGGACCCTCGCCGAACGTCATACAACGACTAGCTATGTGTGCAGATATGGCGGTACGGGCAAATACAAGGTGACAACTTGGGCATTTACTGTCCGTGGTATTAATGACTGGACTCACTGAACACCGTGCGGCTTATTCCGTCGGTTAAGGAAAGTACCTTAGGATTTATTTACAGCGAGTCGGGCAGAAGCTAACGCAGGGGATCCACTGAGAGTAAAGTCTAGATACAGAGTGAAAATGAGGGAATTCCTTCATTGAGGGGCACTGTCAGTCCACCATGGACCACATGATGAAAGGATTTAAGTAATCTTCATTGGAAACATAGTGCTCAAAAAATGCAGGAAAAGTAGGAAATTTGGTTTATATGCTTAGCGTTCATATGCTGGCGACTGTTATTTTTGAAGGTTTGTTCGCTCCCAGCAGTGAACATGGTTTTAACCCATGTGAAGCTAATTGTTTGATACTGCACAATCGTTTGGCTATCGGTTTCGACGATGTCCACCGTGTACTCCACAGCAGAGTGAGAGCAGAGACGGTGACTTGTGCGAAAATTTAGTTTATAGTGACAGTAGACTTGCACAGCATCTACCGCACCCCCTCCTCCTCCTACTTGGCCAAGACAGCGGGTCAAAAAGAGCGGAGGCGGGGGAGGGCACAGGTGGATGGCATGGCCGAACCCGTACCTTGGCGTACCACTCCACACCGCCTGATCCACACAGCAACTAATCAGGTCTTTGATTAACAACAGCAATGAGGTGAGGCAGGGTGCCAGCGTGCGCGACGTACGTCGGCCACCGGTTCCGCCACCGCACCCCGAAATGTTGGCATTTGTTACGGTGCACAAAATCGATAACGCCTGTCAGGATCCGACATGGCACCTGTGCTGGCCCAACGCATTTATCACATGACCCGTTAGGGGGGCAAATCGACCCTATACAGCACGTGTAAAAAGTACATTTCAGGAGTTACTTGTTATATCTGCTGCGCTTGCAGGACTAGCAAGCAAGATGACAAAACGGGTCGAACGTATGTGGATGGCGGAACATGCGCAGACAGTCGAGAAAATGAGACAGTAACTGGCTGGTCGGGAGTCACATGGATTAACTCGCCATCGTTTTTTGGAGGGAAGGAGGTCGAAAAGGTTTGAAAGTGATGAAGTTGAAGACTTCAGCTGGGTAGGGACTAACTGCATGTCGTCTGCCGGCACTTTTGAGTGTGTCGACGCAGTTGCCATCATAAATGGTTGCGTAAATCATGCTCATCTTTCCACAGGCGGTGAGCTAGCATTCTACATCCTTCAGTCAGTAGTGCCCATGAAACGTTAACTGAAACTTTGAAATGTGATGTAGGAAAGGAAAAAGTACAGTAGGTGGGCTAACTCAGGCAATTTCAACCGAAATTTAGAAATGCGTTCTCGTTTAAAAAAGATTAATTAGGTAGGGTTGTGAAATTTATCGTCTCGCAACTTAATTCTATGATAATCCAGTTACCTCAGGGCGTCGGCTTTTGAATGAACTTATTTTCGACTGCATGCAAGAACAATGATCTGCAAAAAATGACTGCTTAAGAAGCCTGCAATTGTCTCATTGATTTTTGATGCCCTTGAAAATTCAATTATATTTCAGGGAAAACATGCATAAAAATATTCATCCTCTTCCTCAGTCGGTAGAAAATGACGTCTTTTTTCCAAATTCATACTTGAAAGAAGAGTATAATTCGGTTTTAAAAAAAAACTTTTCTAATTCCTGAATAACTTCGAACCCGACCTGCTGTTACATTTGTATTCAGGGTTTCAAAACTACAAGCCGCATAGTTTCCGTGTACGAAAAACCATGCATTTCCCCACGGTATTCAGAGGAAACCACGTGGGGTTCATAAAAGTAAGCAGTGGATTTGAGCAATATTGTTAACTTTATAAGCCACATTGGTAAATTCAGAGGCATCACTTTTTATGAACGGCCATTTCACGGTATTGAAAATTTCGCAATTAGAAACTTTTCTAAAACCGAAGTATACACTTCTATTGAGTGAAAAATTGAAACAAGACGTCATTTTCTACCGAATAAGAATGAACAGTTTTGCTCATGTTTTCCATAAAATATAGGTGAATCTTCAAGGACATCGAAAATCAATGAGAAAATTGCATGCTACTTAAGCAGTCATTTTTTTCAGATCATTGTTCTTGCATAGAGTCGAAAATAAGTTCATTCGAAAGCCGACGCCTTGAGGTAACTAGATCATTACAGAATTAATCTGCGAGATTGTAATTTTACAAACCTACTTAATTAATCTTTTCTAAACGAGAACTCATTTCGAAATTTCGGTTGACATTTCATGAGTTAGTCCACCTACTGTACCTTGATGGGGTCGTAATATTGATTGTCATCCCAAATCATTCAAAAATATTACATACAGACCGCGATACCGGCTTTTGAATGCGCGTCTTGCAAACTTATGAAAAACAAAACTCTCAGTAAAAAATAGACTCCTCATGTAGAGTGAGTTTTTTCATTGATTTTGATGCTTTTATAAAGCCAATATATTTTCTTAGAAAGCGTAGACAAAGTCATCCCGAATCATATCGTTTTCTAGGAAATAAGTTATTCTTCAAACTTTTTACTCGAAGAAATAATAGCTTCCGGTTTCAAAAAGGTTTTACAATTCCGAATTGTTTTTAACCCAGCCTGGCATTCAACTTGCATTTAGGGTTTCGAAACTACAAGTTACACACCTTCAGTTTGAGAGAGATCAAGCATTCCTCTACGGAATTAAGACGATACCGTATAGGCTTCCTAGAATTTCTCAATGGACATGCACAAATTGTATGCTTCATGCACAGCACTAATGGAAGGGTCGTAATTATGTAACTACAAAATAGGTAAAAAAGGTTTTTGCATGCCTTACATAAGGTAACTTTAGATTTACAAAGGTACCCAACATCAATAGATAGATGCCTTCTATTGAAGTAGGTATTTTAATCAGCGTGGTTCTGAAACGCGATCAGAATGGAACGCACTCAAAATTCGCATTATGGCCTGGCTAGAATACCATAGAATTATGTTACATTATAATCAATTCTACAGCCACGCCTAAGCAACTCTTCATAATCTAAATCATTTCGGACTTTTAACTAACGTTTCCTAAGACACACGGGTGTCATATTGCCGGAGAATTTGCTCTGTTACCTCTCCAGACTTGGTGCAGTGTGGACGGCTGCTTAATGTGAGTTGTCTGCCAATTCCTGTGCTTGCGCTCACTGCGTGTGCACCAATCAGTGACTGGTCCCCCGGGGTTGCTTGCTGGTGATTTGGATCCATAATAGAGAACAAACGCCTGTCTAGCGAGTGATGCCACGGCTACTGCATCCGCTTTGACCTCCCCTTGGACTAACCCCGACTCGTCTTTGGTTGGAAGAGGAAAGAGATAGCCCTGCTAATTAAGGCCCCCACTTGTTAAACTTCTGAAGAATTGAATACGTAGCCCTACCGTGGAAATGGATCACAGGTACTCCTGTATTACGAGGAGGGTGTTAATAGTGGTTTTATGAGTGGGGCAGATGAGGGGATAAGTTACATAATCTCCCGAAGGCATTGAGAAAATCCATATTTTTGCCATTTGTTTGTTTCATCACTCCAACAAGGTGGCGGAACAAACGGCCAATCTGGAAAATGCGAATTAAGCGCGGGTGAACGGGCGGGGAGCTGAAATCCGTGGGTATTGGTTTGGGGTAAAATGGCACGCAACAGACAAACCTAACCCTAACCGCAAGTTTAACCGCAACCGTAACCCGAGTAATAAGCCACGCGGGGAGCGCACAAGTGAACACTGCTCCCCACTCCAGGGTCGGTGGGTCAGATGGTCGAGCAATCATCACACCAACATACAACGCACATCATGAAATTGCATCAGTTAACGACGCAAATGTCGGCCATCAAACAATAAGCACACCAAGTGCACAGATCCCTGATGAAGGGGGGAGCAGTGAATGTTCATAGGTAAGCGGTAGCATTGCGGCTGCATCCCATAAATACTGCAGCCGCATGTGAATGAACCACCTTATCTGCTTTTGGCTCTGATGACGGATTCGAGCAGGAATCCGAAACGTCAAGTTAATAAAGCCCTTGCCCTAGCAATCGTGTCTCCTTCTTCAAGACTACTTCCTGGGACTCGTTTCTTTACTTCTATTGGTAACCCGAATATAACACGCATAGGTACGTCAAATATGTATGTATGTATACAGTAATAAAAGGCAGTGGCTTCATATTCAATCGCCGCGCTAAATTTGACAAACCAGAGGCGCTTCTGGGCTTTAAAATCATGCTAAAAGCTGCGGTTAGGATGGCTGCAATGGATCCTACTTAGCGTACTCTTATATCAGCTGCCAGTGATGGAACTTCAAAGTTATTCCAGCCTAGTTGCTATTGCTGCTAGACTGGCACGAATGCGGTCCCCAGCTGTGCCCGCCCGGCTGAGGTCATGCCACTGGATCTCGACGGGTAATGGAGGAGTGAGTGTAGAAGATGCGACTCAAGCGTCGCACAACACCCAGGTCACAACCGTGCCCCCGGAAACTGAGGAGCTCTTTTTGTGCAATGATAATGATTTTTACTTTAAACCCCAAACAACAAACAGAGTCGCTTTGTGTGTGTGTGTGTGTGTGTATGTGTGTGTGTGTGGAAACAATTGAATTCCTTCTAACGTTTGTTTAATATCCCAATGAACGGCTTCTAATCTTATATTCCAAGACCAAGGTGATGTGTAATCCTGTCAAACTCCCGAAGGAAAATGAATTCGACCTCAGCGACGTGGGCAACATTATTCTCTGTCAGTATGTGAAGTTATGGTTTTAAAATAAGTGGGAGAATATCAGCATTTTGAATGGGACTGTGGCTACGAAAAACAAAAGTCGCACTTACACATAGATAGCAGTGCCGCTGTCATTGTCACCTTAGGTCTCAGGTTATTTCCGGCCCCCAGTGCCTGACCGACGCGAATTCCCGTAGCTATTCCCAGACCAAGCGGTATCTATGGCAAGAGAAACAGAAAAAAGCGACTGGTTTAGAGGCTGCATTGTAATTAATTACGTACTTGAGCACAAAGAAGGAGACACTGTAAGCCGCATTATTCCGTCCTAGGTTGTTTTAATATCGCGCAGCGTTCCAGTGATATTATCATCGTCATTTGGTGAAATGTACGTTAAGGATACCATGAACTCATTGGCCCAGTAGTACAGGACGTCCAGTAAAAGATGGAGAAGGAAGGCAGGAGTATGAATGTGAGGACGGTAGACTGAAGTTGCCGGAAATCATATACTGACGAAGGTCTGAAAATGTATCCGATATCTAGATAAGCACCATCATTTACAAGAGGAAAGAGAGTTGCCGATCGTGGGTTTCACAGGATCTGTGTGAAAGCAAGAGACAGCGAAATGACCAGGGCGAGACATACTTCCAGAAACCGCGGGTGCTTATGAAAGGAAAAGGGCAGCCATGCTTCTTCATTAATGAAGAGGGTTCAAAAAGAAGTATGTAAGTGTCAGGAACAGACCAACAGTAGCTCTGCTGAGACCTGATAAACGTTGCGGAAGTTATTTCCAAATCCGAAACAACAATCTTGAGCAAAAATAGGCAAGCTGATAAGTAGTTCAAGTGTGGGTCTTTATCGTTAACATTGGGAATGGCTGGTTGACGACGGCTAACCAACCAGAAGTGATCGTCCAATTTTCCTTTGTCTATTTCGACACTTTTTCCTACATCAATACCGGTTGTTGCGCTACCGTCCGCGAGAGTTCTAAACTCAACCCCAAAGCAGGATGGTCTTATTGGGTGAAGTGGATTCGCGGCCTTCATACGACCTGTTCCTTTCAGGTCAGTATATATGCCAGTATATTTAAAGGGTAAAAGGCAATGTCTTTGAAAACCCCATTGTAAACGGTAAATGCAATATCTACCTTTAAATAAACATAGTACTAAAATGTTGTCAGTAATATATACACTGTTAAAATGCAGAACCGAAACTCGAGAACATTCATTTCTAGACGATATCGGTAAAATGAAATTACAATCATCCGCATTAGCGGTAAGTGTATGCAAGGCGTTGGTTTGGCACCAACAAGCGGTATTTTCCAAGCAAATACACATCTAATTTTTGCTTGAATGTTCTTCACTACGTGGCCCGAATAAACAGTTGATACAAGTAACTGGTTTCAAATTAGAGCTGCACGAATTTAATCACTCTGTAAATAAGGAGATTAAAAGAGAGGATTCGATTTCCTCCAAGATGACTAAATCTTTGAAATCTGCCGCTGAAACGCGCAGAAAATGCATTCGACTTGACGACAGCTGCTCATACTTCATGCCAGGGAACTGAACTCACTCATTAAATTTTGACAAAGTAACTAAGGACAGGGTTTTTTTGAAAAATAATTTCTTTGAAGAATTGAGCTCCTACCACGGTGGATATCCAAAGAGTGAAAAGTCGGTGCTTTTGTTCTAGAATTTCAGAGGAAACTACAAGCTACTAAAAATAAGCTGTGCGGCGTAAAACTCCTCTCCTAGATAAGATTCTAAATTGTTCAAATGGTTAGGTATAAGAACCAAAATCCTAATTGATTATTAGCCTGTTTTAGGCGAGAAATGGACATAAAGTGTCTACAGAAAAGTTAAAAACAACTGACTTGTAACTGATAGAATGAGGAGGTTCAGCTACCCGCTATGACGGATGCAGTTTTTTGTTTTTTACACAATAAACTACTTGGAAAATTTTTGCGGTTCTCCAACCTTCCCAAACCAGAAACCTTGACGATAGCACAGTCCTCTGTGGGTCTCTCATTCATGACTTAAAGAAACGTCATGCTATTCTGAAGCCTAGATGGCTTCCTAAGCAGGAAACTAGAAAGTACGGTCTTCTATTAAAGAGCACCTCCTTGATGGCGGTTATTCGGTTGACCCAAAAAAACATCTTTTTGAGTATTAGTTTGAGCACTAACAACTTGGTTACTACGCTACTTGGAGGCAGCCTACATACGGCGGGAGAAGCCCGACCTATGTAAAGAGTTAGACCACGTGGTCAACCTCAACTTGTCCTGGTAGATCTGAGTCCTTTTGATTTGCGAAATCCCTCGGCGTGTTAATTTCCCCCTTTTCTTCCCTATGTTGCGTTTTCAAGTAACCATTTTAGTGATTAGTCTGCGTGCAGTATACAATGTCCCTGCTCTTTTACATTGATTTTCTCAGTGGAAGTTCAAAGCTCTGTATCTTTCTCACTTGTTATCTGTGTTATGCAACGACGGGCTGCAGTTGATAAGCCGTCGCGAAATTTACTGGTACCAATTAATTATACTGTCTATGTCTGTTTTAAATTTTTAACATCAGCGAATGTCCACAGTTATAAACAATAACCACCGGAATAGGTTGGTATTCACTTTATGTTTCCGGGTTTTTACAAAAAGCCGGAACTCGGTCGGAACTCTGGAAAATACGAAAATTCAAAGCCCTTAGTCGACGGCAAAAGATGGGTTCAAGAAGGGAAATAATAGCCTTGTCTTAAAAGGGCGGCAGTTCAATCATATGCTCTGATACCGTGCTCTTCAACTCCTCTACCAAAATAAGCGTTTTCGTAAGGAAAGGCTCTCGAGAGAAAGTGGGAGTTTGGGTTCTTATCGAAAAAAACAATCAAGGATTACTGGGCAACGTCCAATAGAGAGCCGTCTACCATGACGTGAGATGAGTGAAAGGAAGTATTTTTGCATTAAATGATCGCAGACTCCTGTGTTTACCCATATATATTCACGAAAACCAATAATCGAGGAATGTTACCAGTGTGGAAATCATATGTTAGGGTGTTATTTTCGACTCAGTTGTCAATACCGATCAGCCATATCCCAAACACATACGGGAATATGGTCCTTTTCACTTCTCAGTGAGACTATAGTATTGCTGTAATGGGAAGATCGTTCACTGCTCGGGTTGAGCGATATGATCGATCCGCTGATTGGTTCGAAACGTCTTTGACCCATTTTCGCCCGAAAAACGGGATTAACTCTACACAGATAGGGAATTACGAGATAACATGAGATCTGAGCTCGCTGTTCTGGTGGACGGGTTCTTTAATGATTTACGCTTCTATCTACCAAGTAGTACGCGTGTTTCACAAAACCCGACTGGTAAAATATTCCGGCATTGTCAAAATGTGCATTCCACTACATCTGGTTGAGCTAATTAGACAGAAAAATCTCTCCTGGGAATAACAGAATGAAATAAGGGTGAAAGAAAAGTAGTGCTACCGCTGTGAAAATGAAGGAGTCAATTGATATGACAATGATTTGGGCCCTGAGCTCTATCTTCCCAACGACACCTGAAAAGTGGGCGGAGAAATAAACAGAAAATGACTTTAAATTTTACACTTATGCATGTTACAAATGTATTCAGATAGTCTTTAAGGTGCTGATGGATAAAATGTAGGATAAAACAACAAAACAGATCATGGTGCGTCGGGCTTTGATACCCTTAAAAATTCGAAAATATTCCAAGAAAGACGAGCACAGAAACATCATTTCATGAATTCTTCTTAAAATGTTAAACTCGAAGAAAAGTTGATGTCAGTTTAAAGAGATCTATAACTGTGAGCTTGTGAAACACTGATAAATGTCTACTGAACTAGCCAGTTTATTTATGCCCTTTATGGAACATAAAACGTAATCTATATTAATCGCAAAATTGTGAGTCTTATATCATACACTCTTGGTGGCAAAAACAAATGTATGTATAGGAAGTGTACATCTCGTAGTTTTAACTATTTGAGTTCCATTAAAACAGAATGTTTGGTTCGGAATTATTTGGAAATTTTAGGTAGCATTCACGGTTGATGACTTCCACTGAAACTATCTACCGTAGGTAGGCCAACTCACGAAATGTCAACCGAAATTAAGAAATTCCTTTTCACTTCGAACTGATTAATTAAGTAGGGTTGTGAAACCACACATCATGCAGCATCTATATATATAAAAATGGAAGGGTTTTTTTTCTGTGTTATATCTAATCTCCGAAAGTACTGCACCGATTTCGCTGAAATTTGGACACAACCCGACCCGCGCATAGGGCCGGGTTTTTGTCTGCTCAGTTGTGTAATTATGCCGATGGTATGCCTGTGATGGGTAAAAAACCAAATTTTTTCCGGCATAACAACACCACCTGCTGCGTCCACTTGACCTACATCCGCGCGGACACATGTGCGCCCAGACAGCGGCCACTTGACCGACATTCGCTCAAACGCACGGGCTCCGCCCGACAGCCGCGCTCACCCCACCACCCACCCTGCAGGCACTTGAGCAGGCCCTCCACCTTCTCTGGGCCGATGCAATATGGGCCGCCAGAGCAAACCACCCACCCTGCAGCAAAAAAACACGCAACACTTGGACGCCACTTAAAATTGTCCCGCAGTCCATATAATAGGGCCGTCACCGCCGCCTCGGGGATTCTTGGGGGTGAGGACTGGATGCAATTAACACCCGACACTCCCCTCCCCGGCTCAACACACATAATGGGGCTGTCGTCCAGTGTCCGCTCAGTATTGTGCAGCTCGGCTTGCGGAAGCCCGGTTGCGGTCACGGCTACTGCGTTCTGCAGCTTCAGGCCTGCTTCGTTCAGCAACAGGATGAACACAGCCAGCTGGGAGTGGCCGAATGGCGCCAGCGCGGAACAGCAGACCAGCGTCAAACACGACTCCGTGCTCAGCATTCACGCAGTCTGTTGCTGTTGTAAACGACGGTACGCCAACAACCGTTGGAAGGTTAACGATTTTAGGGTGAGGGGATACCATATATACCGGCAGTCGGAGACCGATTCCAACGCAACATTCATTTACTTATTGGGATGGTACCGATGGATATCACTTGAACATTAAGATGATAAATCCAGTCAGTGACGAGGTAACGCACATGAAAGGCAGCGCAGTAAACCACTACTCCTATACGACAGAATGTAAGTAATCCCCTTTTGAAATGCCGTAAATTGCTTCATAATTGCATTGTGGATATGTATGCAAACATCGAAACTGAACGCCTGCTTTCATTCGCTTAAATCAGACCAAGCTGCGCTCTGAAGGATACATTCCTTTGCATGATGCATTTGTAAACGACGGTAATACAGATAACGTTGTAAGACTAACGCTTTTGTCGTCCACATGCACAGAGAGTCCACGCCATATGTCCGAGTACGCTCGAGGTGCAATTGCTTACGTTTGTCAGTACGGGGCGTCCAGACCTACTCGTTACCTTTCGATGTAATCCAGTTTGGGCGATATTCAATAGCTCTGACTTCCTGGGTAATCGTCGGTGGATGGGTATGACATCACAGCACGTGTTTTCAGGAAGAAACTGCAATCGTTGATGAACTTCATAGTGAAACACGAGGTGTTTGGGCCTGTGCGCTGCTGGATGTATTAGGTGGAACGGCAAAAGAGGGGACTGCCCCATGCACATGTAGTGATCTGACTCAATAACAAGATCACTTCGAACGAAATCGACGATGCCATATGCGCTGAATTACCTGATGCCGACGTCGACAATGCGTTGCATGAAGTTGTGACGAAGAATATGCTACATGGACCTTGGATGCATTGAATCCCTATTCTCCAAGCCCCCCCCCCTCCCCCGGCATGATAGACGGAAGGCCCTTATACCGAATAAGATCAGTGGAAGATTTCGGCAAGTTGGCAACCGTACGAATGCGAATCGGTGACTTAGAAGTCGGTAACCGCTGGGCTGTTTTGTACTCGCCTTTGCTTTTCAAAGCAAACGCAGCTCACATGAACGTGAAAAACTGCAATTGCGGGAAAGGAATTAGGTACATTTGTAGGTACGTGAATAAAGGCAGCGACATGGCCTTTTTCAGCCTGCAAAACGAAAGGAGAGAAAGGGATGCGGGCATACAACTCGATGAAATCGCGCAGTATTGGGCTGGGAGATGCGTCAAGGGCAACAAATCCGTGTGGCGAATTCTTTCATTCCCCATCCATATGCAAGTCCAGGTGGGCAATGGCGTTTACTTTACCGATGCAAATGTGCAACAGACCACCGGCAACACACTAACTGCGTTCTTCCCGTTCAGCCAAACTGACGCGATTGTAAAAACCCTGCCGTATTCGAAAGTACCTACATATTACACAGGGAATGCGTGCAGAAAATCTTTTGTACGACGCAAACGAGGAGAGCGAGTGGAAGGACACCCAGGTAGGCAGACTGCACCGCGTGCATCCCAATCAGGACGAATGGTTCTTACTCCGCACGGTGTTGGTGAATGTGTCCGGTTCAACGTCCTTACAGTAGTTGAAATCTGTCAACGGTGTTACGCACGCCACTTTCCGCATTGCATGCCAGGCCCTCAATTTATTGGAAAACTACCCATACCGGGATGCATGTATTAGTGTTGCGTGCAGCACGTCCCATCCACATCGAATTCGCTCATTGTTTGCATTCTTACTGACCGCCTGCTCTACTTCATCTCCAACAAATTTGTGGGAAAAATATAAAATGCACATGGCTGAGGATATCGTCCGTCGACTACGCAGGGAAAATTCCAAATGCGGATTTCACAGCAGGAATCTACACCGAGGCGTTAATAGTGATTGTGGATATGTACGTAAGAAATTCCGAAAACAATTCCTAATCAACCGGGAATGTCCTCATCAAACCGGCCTTCTTCTGTTTCGTTAGATGTGGATTTGCGCCGTGAGCAAAAAAACGGGCGAGGCTCTCGATCGAACACTGCAAGATGTGCGTGGAAAGAGCAGACCATTTGGAGACATTACTGCTATTGCTTGCAGGAGACTTCGGGCAGACACTGCCTGTAATTCCTCCATCGGCAACAGCAGACGAAATAAATGCGTCTGAAACACTTTTCTCTGTGGCGCCAAATCCAGACGGTAAAAGTAACTACAAATATGCGTGTACAGCTGCAAAACTACCGATCAACTGAGGTATTGTCATAGTAATTGCTGGCAATCGGGAATGCAACGGTGTCCACTGATCCCAATACAAGAAGTATTTCCTTACGTCTTAGCCTCGACAATTTAGTGTCGTCAAAAGAGGAGTTGATTGAAAAGGTGTTTCCCACTATTCAGACCATTTTCAACAATCACTGCTGATTGTGCGAGCGAGCCATTCTTGTGACCAAAAACAAAGACGTGTACCATCATTACCACATGATTACGTCTAAGATTCAAAGCGGGGGCAGTCACATACACGTCCGTCGATACAGTTGCAGAAGCAGACGAGGCAGGTTAATTATCCAACAGAGATTTTGAATCAACCTGAGCCACAGCAACGCGTGGCCGGGCCCAGCTAGTTGTTCTATAATATTTCAGTTACTTCCGGGTGCCAGCCTTCGAATAACCTTCTTCCCGGTTGCATGCAAAAAATATACTCTGTAAAAGTGATTACTCATCTAGCATACATTTTTCTCATTGATTTACGATGCCCCTAAACATTCAATCATATTTCATAGAAAACATAAATACAAATATTGATTCTATTGCTGATTCGGTAGAAAATGAGGTCTTTTCCTAATTTTATACGCAAAGAAAGGGTATAATTTCGTTTTGAAAAAATTCCCAATTGCGAGATTTTAATACCGTGGAATTGTCGTTCATAAAACGTCATGTCTCTGCATTTACCAATGGGGCTTGTAAAGTTAACAATATGGCTCAAATCCACGGTTAAAGTTTAATGAACCCCATATGGTCTCCTCTTAATGCCGTAAAGAAATTTATAGTTTTCCCCGAATGCAAGTGTAACGGCAGTTCGGGTTCAAAATTGGTTGGGCATTGGAGACGTTTTTGAAAACCATAATATACCCTTTCTTCGAGTATAAAATTTGAAGAAAACGTCAATTGCTACCGAATGAGCAGCAGAATGAATATTTTTATGCACGTTTTCCATGAAATATAATTGAATGTTTATGGGCGTCGAAAATCAATGACAAAAATGCATGCTACTTGAGTAGTCATTTTTACAGAGTATATTTTTTACATGCAACCGGAAAGACTTTCGTTCGAAAGCAGAACTCCTGTGTTAAATGAATTATTATGGATTTACGCCTTGCGATGACTAGTTTTTATAACCCTACTTGATTAATCTGTTCACAAAAAACGCATTTCGGAATTTCTGTTGACATTTTATGAGTCAGCCCACCTACTGTTCGATCAAGACCTCTAAATCAACAAAGTGGCCACTGAGCCGTTGTCGGACTGTGATTACTACAAACTACCCATTTTTTGTTTACATAGGGCTTTCTGTAAATTAGAAAAGTCATAACTGCGGAAGACATGCCTACGTGGTTATTTTTAGTGTTAGGTGGCACGCTTAGTTTGCAAAATTATTACCACTAAGGATTGTTCCTGCACAGAATATCCACCACTTCATGGCCAGCATGAAAAGTCCTGCGATGGCAAGCCTAAACCACAGTTTCCAGTCCTGCCACATCTCCCTTCTGTAGCCTGGAAATAAAAAAGCCCAGATCAACGCAAATCGAAAATTGCAATGATGAGCCAAAAGTAATTTCTGGCGTATAAATATAGGCTTAAAACGGTTCCTTCAGTGTTATTAGGGAAAAGATAGGCGAATGCCTTTGAACTCCCTATTGGTTGCATGTTGTCAAAGAAAAAGCACCAATAAGTGGAAAATTGGGAGGGAGATTGTTTGCATAACTGCATGCGAAAATCAGACAGTCAATTATGAGTAAACAAGGTAAACGCTGACGTTCACTCACTCAATGCAAGTATTTTACACATATATAAGTTCATGCTGGCCCAAATGTGGGACTCCCGGCGCCTTGGTGGTATTCAAGCTCACGACAGCCAAGGGTAGGCTTTAGTTCAGCCACATGAGCTAAGAAGCACCGAGTTTTTCCCAGTTGAGTCAATATGAATTATTCCAAATCTGGCAGAACATCTATGAATGTATAAGTTCGACAGTTGGTTATGTGGATGCATGTGTGGCCGGTTACGTGTCGAGTCTACATTTAAATAAATTCACACACGGAATGTACACTGACCTACAGTAAACCACCTTGGTCACAAATTATAAAAAGTTCAAATGGCCAAGAAAACATGGTAAGCTCAAAATATTTAAACGCCCCTACTGCAACGCATTTTTACAAAATTTGCTACATATTTTGTTTAAATAGCCTGATGTAATTTAAAAATTATCCTCCGTTGCATTACACGCATAGGCAGGCATGTGCCAAGACAGTACTAGCTGCTCCGTAGTCTAACCTGTGGCCATGGATTTTGTTTAGGCAGCTTGCATTCCTCATTTCCAGTTGTAAAGCCCCCCACCCCCTACCAGGGGAATCTAATCGGACGAAACAGGGACTGTTAGGCTTGTGCATGGTTCGTTTACACGTCATTCCAGTCATCGTGGCCTGAATAAGCGTTCTGCTTATCGTAGACAGGCAGCTGGATAGTGATGGCTACCTAAATAATGCACTCAAGGGTCTAATAGCTATGACATAGCAATGACTTCTATGTAACTGAGATATCTGAGGCCGACCTACTTAGGTTTAGAGCCACGATCATAAGTATCTTAACAAATAGTAATTGTCTATGGACCTTCTGGACCAGTTCTCCTTTATGCAGCAGGCACGCAGCATTTCCGCTGTGTTATTGCGTGAGACCTTATCGTTTGTTTTCAAGTTGTATAGGTTTATGTTTTGTGATTATCTGATAGATCAGGACACTTAAATTGCGTTAATATGGTTTTTACTTTTTTTATCTACTTTAAGAATTATCTTCGTTGAATCTGGTACGTTTCACCTGCTAACCCCCTTTTGCATATTAGAGGTGATTCTGTCGCAAATGTCAGGGAAGGAGAAGGGTAAATATTCAAAACTAATCAAGATTTGTCCAAATCAAAGGTTTATATACAGGAAACAAATGCACTCAAATAGGCAACGATTAAAAGTGGATGAACAATGCACGACTAAGTGAGTTCCTAATAGGCAAGTCATTGTTAGTAGTGGTAATGCGATTCCCAGGTGGCCTATTAAAAGGAGAAGAGGCGTTCACCGGGTGAGGTTTATTGGGGGTCCGACGTTTCGAGTAGTTGATTCGTCTACCCAGCTTCAGAGACTGGAATGTCCTGCGCACAGCTCGCTTTATATATGAACCTTCTTAGCGGGGGACAATTACGGCGCGGGACAATCGGGCCGTCGGTCATCTCCGCGGCCGGGGGGGACGATTTAGTTCACGGCGACATGCGCGTTGGATGCAGCCACACAGGCGGCATTGCGGGTCACGCATTGAACAAAGTGCGCCATATGAGGGGAGCTGTACGTAGGACGTTCCAGTCTCTGAAGAGGGGTAGACGAATCAACTACGCGAAACGTTGGACCTCCAATAAACCCCTCCCGGTGAAAACCTCTTCTCATTGTAATTACAAAATGGCAGTATGAAATTTGGGAGTGGTTGAAGATTAATAACGTTAAGTAACATTTAACTTCTTTTAGCTTAACACCAGGCGTTTTAAACTAGTGAGCGAATCTTGCATTGGGTGTGCAAGACTGTGCCCTCGACAAAGACGTATGGTGCAAGTCATCTGACGGTTTGGCCTGTTCGACTTTGACTTGAGAAAGAATAAGGGTGGATTTCGGAATCAAATAACCGACGAATACGTCGGGGAAGGGGGACAGCCTACGCATCCAGGGAACTTATGACGCCGCTGCTCAAAATCAGATCAGACGGAACTTCAGTAGCTCACAATCCCGCCTCAGGTGTTTGCCTCAGATATCTGTTGTCAAGTTACATACAAATGTTTGAAGGCTAGCTCGACTGTACATGCACAGCGTTCCCACAACGCGCGGTTATTCAACCGCGACAGGTGGTTTGCCCACATACTCGCATCCTGTTTGGCGTACCTGCCGGGCACTCTTTGTGGAGACATGTTTGGTCTTTCGTGCAGAAATAAGTCCTCCTATTGGTGTCTCACAGCTTCCTCTCCGAACTAGGGCTCGTCCGCGTCAGCTCAGCTACTGTGGCCAAGTCACCGAAGCTTTATGCTAACAAGGAGGCTATTTCTCATGCGTAACCTGAGCATGTTTTGGTGAAATGGAGGCCCGCAGTATTGAGGTCCATTCGCGGGTATTTTCTTGCACGTGTTTTGAGGGTGATTTGCACCCATAAAGGATCGTGAATTTGATTGGCTATTTAACTGGTCGCTGATGGGTGGCGTCAAGGTCACACTAACACGTCCATAGTGCTATGGCCCAAAGTCGGTCCATATGGGCAAGACTTATAACTAGGCAAAATCACCTGCTACGGGGTGCCGCCGAAGGCCGCAATAGTTGTGGTAGCCTACAGAAGTAATCCCGTGTCAACTGTGACTTGGGGACCTGAAACCAATCACAACCGTCATGTTTACAGTTTGCGGACTTGGGTTGTTGTTGTTGTCCGATAGCGTAAATACTATCTGAACCGCCATTAGTACTTAGAGGAAGTAGATCGCTTGCAACTGCCCGTAAGTTAATTCTACGATCTCGAAGAGCGAGTGGGAATTTGTTTAGGTATTGGCAGTTAAAGGAGGAGGAGGAGGAGGAGGAGGAGGAGGAGGAGGAGGAGGATGGAGTTTTGAAAAGGATGTGGGATGTAAGAAAACTTCTCACCTCCCCAGGTGGTGGCGAAGGACTTGGAGAAGTAGAGGTAGGCAATGCACAACAGTGAGGCCAAAATAAAACTCAATGACTGAGAAATTGCCGATCCCCTAAAAAGCACGTAGAAAACCTACCGAGATTAGAGTTTATAAGACAGAACACTTGTAAATTCAATCACGAGGATGAAAGTGCTGTACAGTTAGTGACCTAACTCATGAAATGTATCGAAATTTACGAATGATTGCCAATCACTCGCAAACCGATACCATTTCATGAGTCCGATTTCTATGTTAATTAAGTGCAAGTTTAAAAGAATTAAAAACATTAAAGAAATATTAAAGGCAGTGTTGCGTTGTTTAGAAATGCCGATTTATTTTGAAAAGCGCAATATCCCAAAAACGTCAGAAATGGCTCTAATTAAGGAAAGTCCGTTTTTAGATATATAAAATGTATTCTCACACCAAAAACGTAGTAAATATGAAAGCAGATGTAAAATAACGTCTAATAACAGTGTTTTAGTGAAGTTTACATCTAAGTATCGTTTAATAAGTAGAGTGATTTCATATGTGACGGTTTGTCAACTGCCTACATTCCGAGTGTAGATTCCAAAAGAGTTTTCAAGTGTTTTGTTTCGAATTTTATTTCTTTGGTGTAAATGAGATGGGGTTCAACAAGAAAAGCTTCATTTTGCTTGATTTCACCGATAGGGACGTCGTAGGAACAAACCGGTCGGCGCCTAATAAATTTAAATAGAGCTAACAGGCCTGATCGTAAACATACTATTTTGTGTTTATAGAGAGAACTTTTCTTCCGTTAAATTAATTTACACTTCTCGTTTGTTTTGGATTACGTTGAGTTTCAGATAGGCCTCGAAATATTGCTGAGTACTTCGTGATTTTCAGTGTTTTCACCCGATCTTCTATAAAGACGGATTCTGAATCACTTGTATGCGTATGTGCATAAACATGTAGACAGAATAACACTGCAGACGAACGAAAGGGGTTTGGAATTGTCATTTCGGGCTTATCGGCTATCAGCGGCGAGTTATATCCGACCCTGAGTTATGCAATCCCTGGCCCGAACTCGCGACCTATTGGTTAGAAGTCGAGCGCCCTATCCATTGCCCCACAGGTTTTTCGTCCTGCCAATTACTACCGAGTATGTTTGCAATGCCTAAATAGGTGTTTTGGCAGATTTCGAATGATTTATTTTGACCCAACTGTGAAAAAACTTTGTGGAACTTGATTCCTCAACAGCAAGGGGAGGTTTTAGTGAGTTTAGTCACGGTTGGGTCAAGTTACCCGCCAAACCTACTTCAACGTCTGGAATCCACCAAATCTGATTCAGTAGGCTGACTACCCAAGCAGGATTTCCTATGTATTCCATCTAGAATCCACCTGATGACTACCAAGCCTATTCCGCCTCTATCGCGCGCCGCTGTCCATTTGACATCTAGTCCTGAGACGTAGGGCCCCCTG
The DNA here is from genome assembly GCA_902702965.1 of Spirometra erinaceieuropaei. Classification (NCBI taxonomy): domain Eukaryota; kingdom Metazoa; phylum Platyhelminthes; class Cestoda; order Diphyllobothriidea; family Diphyllobothriidae; genus Spirometra; species Spirometra erinaceieuropaei. Next base: position 1,832,628 of record CACRXP010000030.1, on the reverse strand, counting down.
CCATTAGGCGAAACGACAAACGTCATCCATCGGGTCCGTTGTAGCTCCTGCTAAGTTAAATACGCCGGTGAGACGGGCAAACGAGTACAGACCCTTGTTAAACAAACGCATGCGAGAGTGGAGGAAAGGGAATCATTGTCTCTTGTAGCGGAACACTGCTCAGGCTCTGGAAACGCATTCGCCTTCCAAAATGTCGAAATTCTGGATCGAGAAAATGACCGCGAGGACTGGCATACGGAGATTACCTCAGTCGAGCTTTGTGTCGTCTTTCGGACGCAGCACAACCAATGAACTAGCAAGCGCGAAGTAAAGTCAGACAGGAGTCCAAACACGCACGAACCTACGACGAACACCCACGTACCCATATCACTATCCGAGCTCGACGAAGGCATCAGTACTGTTGCATCAACCGCTGTCCCGGCAGTCGAACAGACGCAAGCCATGCAAGCAACTCAGGGCGGCAGCTGAGATCATCGAGGATACGGTTAATGACCACCAACGTCCAAACGCCACCTCCTCTCCAAGAGAGACACGCACACTGACAGCAGTCACCCTCCTTTCCCCTCCGCCACTACAGAAACGACCCCTGTACGATGAGAGCCAAAGTCGAATAAAGATTCCCCATCACGGCCACTCTTCAGCGTACACTGTTAAGATAAACCCGCAGAAGTGACGTTGTGTAAACATTGCCGTCACACACTATGCATACTGGGCGTAATGGTACAATTTTTACATCCGACGATGGAGGCTTGTCTGCTAATGAAGCATCGGGGAAATTAAATTACGGCTCCCAAGATTACCTATTCTTTTAATTCATGTCCGGAGGCTCTCATCTTCGCTTTTATTACATAGAGTATGTGAGCTATCTCATGAAATGTCAACTGAAATTACGAAATGCGTTTTGGTTTCGAAAATATTAATTAAGTAGGGTTGTAAAACGAATCATCATGTAGCGAAATACTGTAATAATTCAGTTAACTCAGGATGCCGGTCTTCGAATGAACTTCTTGCCGGCTTCATACAAAAACCATACTCTTTAAAAAATGACTACTTAATTGGCATGCACTTTTCTAGTTGATTTTCGATGCTCTTAAACATTCAATCGTATTTCATAGAACACATGCATAAAAATATCCATTCTTTTGCTCATTCGGTGGAAAATGGCGTCTTCTTCCAACTTAACGCTCAATGGCACCGTATGATTCTGCTTTAAAAATGTTTATAACTTGGATTTTTAATACCGTGAAATGGTCGTTCATAAAACGTCATGTCTCTGCATTTACCAATTTGTCATGTAACTTTAACAATATGGCTCAAATTCCCTGATAAATTTTATGAACCCTATATGGTCTCCTTTAAATACTGTAGAGAAATATATGGTTTTCCGCATAAAGAAAATATACGGCTTGTAGTTTGGAAGCCCTGACTACAAGTGTAACGACAGGTCCGGTTCAAAAGTATTCGGGAATTGGAGAAGTTTTTGAAAACCGTATTATACCTTTCTACTTAGTATAAAACTAGAAGAAGACATCATTTTCTACCGAATGAGCAATAGATTGAATCTTTTTATGCATTTTTCCGTGAAATATAATTCAATGCTTAAGGTCATCGGTAATCGATAAGAAAAATATATGCTACTTGAGTAGCCATTTTTTGTTACAGTGTTTAGCTTTTGCATGCAGTCAAAAAGAAATTTGTTCGAAAGCTGGCATCCTGAGGTAACTGAATTATTATAGTATTACGCTTCGCGATGATGAGTTTTACAAACCTACTTAATCAATCTTTTCAAAACGAAAACACATTTCGGACTTTCGGTTGACACTTCATGAGTTAGCCTAACTACTGTATATATTTCAGAAGAAAACACGATCACAGGAAGCATGATTGGATTGCTCCGACGTTCAAATAGCAAACAAGCTTCCATCGTCGGAAGTGAGTATCCTTGAGTTCCTCTTGCCCATCATCCTCCATAATTAATGTAAGGCCTCGTATGACATTCACCTCCCTTTATGGAAATTTGTCTGCTTACGAAGCATCAGGACATTGCAACTATTGCTCTCAAGATCGCCTTCACCTCTCATTCGGGGGACGCGCTTATTCACTTCTATTAACGACATATACAAATATGTGCAGATAAGGGAGTACCATCTCCCTACCCAAATTCTGACGTCGCAATGTTTATTCCATGTAACGCACATAAGAACTATTCAATTTCAACTTCATTTTTCCTGTACGCGACTATTTAGGATTCTTATGTGCCAAAATTTAGTTTACACGATTGCACTCATCCGTCCGCTCTGTTACTGAGTCGGTTTCAGGTTAGATCAATCCAGCGCCTGCACTGGTTCTCCATCGCGATCTGTCAAGATGACGTCTTAAATTGCCAAATCCAAACGCGCGCCCTAGCAGCGGCGAAAAGTTGGAGGAGAGACTTTTATTTTCAGTAGAACCTACAGGGTTTCTCGAATAGGAGTCTGCTTGACCTAACTGTAACAGCATTTGTTTGCAGGCGACTGAATCTTTCACTTTACCTGGAAGCTTACCTGATGCCAAGACCTGTGTGGAAGAGCAGAAGGTAGTGAAACAGGGCATTCGCTCCATTGCCGGTTATCGCAATGACCATCGGAGCAATAACGATGTTCTTAAAGAGAAATAAATCGGGTGGCAGTGATAGTGTACCGGAATTGCTAGTCGCTTCACTTAACTACGCTAAGCTTACTGACGGTAATTTTAGCAAACAAAAACGCTTGATCCAGACTTTACATTTCATGATGCTAAGTAGTCATTACGTGTCCGAAGGCAGAAGACTGGATATACTTGAATGCGATCAGTTGCCGGTTTATAAAGTTAATTCGTACTTCTCTTCCGCATCTTTTAAATGTCATAATAGTGGCCCTCTGAAAACCCCCTGAATAACAACCTTTTAAATTATTTATAACAGATCAAAATTCTTTTTGTAAAAAGATGCTCGTTATTTTAGTTTCCTCCTCTATCTACAATATGCGGTTAATATTTGCGGCGGCCTTTCACTAACCAAATATAGGTCTACTAAGAATGTTAAGATGCTCTTTTCTTTCTGGTAAGCTTAATTATTTCCGCACTAGGGTAACAATAAAGTACAAAAGGAAGGCAGTAAATGATGGAATTTAAAACGAAACATTGCTCAAAGTCCAATTACCTGTGCTTGGATGTACTTTAGCAGAAGTTTGTACCAGGCAGCGAACTAGAAGGAACGAAATTTTGGAGATGGGAAGTGGGTCTTACCAAAAGAGTGGGCATTTCGTAAAGAAGGTACTCGGCGGCCAACCTGAAATAAAGGGAAGTGGAGGGAGGGAGATGCGCAAAGGGTTCGGCAGGTAAAAAATTCCACTAATATGAAAATGTCCACGAAAACAAAGCCGGATTTATGGAAGGAAGTTACTCGGAATTAAGCTTGAATCCTGAAAGATAACTAAGCACATTTCACTCTGTTGAACCCACGGGCCGCCACCGAGGGGAGAACACCAACTCCTACGGGAACCCATGCAAGGCGACTTACACTGTTCAGCTACCGGGCGTGATGTGTGAATTTGCGAGGTTGGGTTCATTCCGTAGGAGAGGACAAAGCGTCCTCTAAATGGGATTTGTTTTGGAGAAGCTAACTACGCAGGGATCTCTACATGAAAACGTCGGGTTTCCAGGCCCAACGACAGAACAACATAAACTTGGAGTAGGCAGTTTTCGTGGGGTTGAGTCTTACGCAGACGCACATCTGAAAATTCCGTCTTGTACGCAAGCATCGGCAATCCCACGCCCACGTCACTTATCTTTTTTGAAGGCAGCTTTGACAGTCCTAATGCAGTCCTAAGACTGTATGTGGATTAGTGAGTTGGACACACGGTCTTAGAGTTACTCATTACCTTTTAAGGTTGCACATTCTTCCCGACACCCGATAGCAGCCAGCTGTGCATTCCATCAAGGTAAATAGTGTCTTGCCGAGTCTGTCTATTTGACTTCCGTTTTGGGCACGGCATATGCCAGTGGACAGCAATCCTAAACCTCAAAACTATTTATGCTGCAACTTCGCTGAATTAAATCGACGTTAAGACTGACTCTGGACATGCAGAATGGTATTACCGACAAAGACAAGGGAGACTGGAACGGCCATTTCTGGCTTATTAACCGTCGTCAGCCAGTCATGCCCCACTCCTAAGTGTGGAACACCCGAGGCTCGAACTGGCGACCTGTTAGTTAGAAGTCCAACACCTCTAACCACTGAGCCACGAGCCCGTTGCCCTGTGGGTTTTCGATCGGGAATATACAATGGTAGGGGGGAAACGGGCTCGTCAGTTCGAGCCTCGGGTGTTCCACACTTCGGAGTTGGGTATGACTGGCTGACGACGGTTAATAAGCCAGAAATGGCCATTCCAGTCTCCCTTATCTTTGTCGGTAATGCCATTCTACTTATATCATGCGCTGCTGTACGACTGTTCGTTGGGCTCGAGAGAGAGAGTCCATAAGGTACAACGGAACGAGTGAGTTCTGTAAGAACGATCGGTGAGCATCCCCGACCATTCTGGACATGCAATTATCGAGCTGTACGGAGTCCACGTGGGCCCATAACTACTGTTGCATATAGGAGGTGTGTGGTGGAACGCCTTAGCCGCAGACTCCCATGCCGCGTCAACCACTGCGCCCAATCCAATCATAATCTGCTTCACAGGTCCGGATTAGTGCTTTGGCGAGGGAGTGGGTGAGGCCGACACTGGCGAATCAATCCCTACGGCACATCACTATAACAAAACCTGACGATTTTGAAACTGCCGTCACGCTCTAATATTCTTGGCTTGAGTGCCTGTCAACCGACAGAATGAATCAGCGCTCATGGTATTTTGGGACGACTGGAGGACTAATAGTCAGGACGCAATGGTTTCATTGACTCCGTGTTTTTGTTGTTCTCTGTTGCGCAGGGCGCAAAAGGTGCGGAGCCACGGCCTATGGCGAAACGACGACGCAAGCACGCGCCGTGCAGCAAGCCAAGCCGGCCGCGGACAGCCAATTAGCGTCCGCCGCAGAATGGAGCACGCGTGTTACCTTTGCTCACGTGTGCGGCCAATCGATCGACACTTTCTCACAAGGGAATCTCGCGCACGAACCGACCAATCGCCGACCGGAACGCGACAGGCCGGAAGTTTCTGGAACGCTCGTCACGAGTTAGCATGCGAGAGGACTGAATATTCCAAACCGCTTAGGGGACTAAATAAATAAGGCGAGTTTAGATAAATGAAAAACCTCCATGTTCGCAGGCTGCCAATAATGCGCTTGTTTTCCGAACCGGCTCTCTTTCTATTCCACCTTCTAGTCGGGTCAAAACATTTTCACTGGCACGAGGTCCTATCCGGCTTAATGAAAACCTGGTGCATGCACTGGCGACTAGGCCGTTTGTGGCACATGCCGAGAGGGTCCAAAACGCTAGTTTAGATGCGCAATAAAGTTATAGCACAGCAAACTGAAGTATCCACAATAAGCAGGCACAGATCGCACCGTGAGCTGCTATGCCTCGCTTTAACCAAAATATCGAAAGAAGAAATGCTTTCATGGCAACCACTACCGCCGGTTTCTAATGCGTAAGTATGATTCCTTCCCCTTGACTGAAAATTTGTTGATTTTTAGAAAAATTGTTAGCAAAGGAATGAATGAATACACTTTTTTCGGTTAAAAACTCGATAACTGTTCGATCTCTGACTCAGTAAGTTGGATGAGAAATTTTATATTATACCCTCTGGAATACCTTATCTAAGGAAAGACCAAGTACCATCCCCGGTAGTTATTAACACAAAACAGGGCGTACTTAGAAACCTCCGGGTTTTGTTTCATGGCCAGAAGCAGAGGTTCGACGGAAAGATGTACTCCCCAACAGAAGAAGCAGCAGCAGAGGCAGATGTATGCGGCTAAAGTGGGATAAATTTGTGCAGTTATTCAAGTGAACAGTTCTCGTTGTTTCTCAATTTTGGATTTACGAAACCTCCATCAATGAACCGTCCGATATTCCACGGCTGAAGATCAATTCCTATGGCCCTAGGGAGCCAGTGCGTTGTTGGCAAGCTTAGAAATGACATCCGTTTCATCAGTCACCGCTGCGTTCGTATCCATCCCCAGTTACCCTGATTATTTGCATTTGGGATGAGAGAGTGAAGCAAATGACGCGTGTGTCTATATAATTGTAACTTAATATACGGACAAATCGCCGTTGTGCGAGCACCCCAGCCACCTGAGTTACGATGTCGACCATGAGCCCTGAACTTTCCAAATTGGAGCAAATTACTCGTTCGACCTACTGCAACACACTGAACCCATAATTTCTATTACAACAGATCGATTACCCGAGCAAGTTTTTGTGCAATCGATGTAGGATCAAAAAGATAGGTACCAGACTCCATTTTAAATGGGTATTTTGGCATACTTGAGTGATTTGACTGACAAAATTGTGGCAAACTCGACAATATAGACGGGAATCAAATCCTGTACCAGGGGTATGGTGGTACGCCTAGGTGCGAGTTCGGCCGTAGCAGGCACCTGCGCCCTCTCCCGACTCCGGTCTTCTTGACTGTGTCTTGTCACCGGGCCCATGTGGGGGGAGGAGAAGGCATGGTAGATGCTGCGTACAGTGCGTGACCGATCTCATGAAATGTTGGCGAAAATTCTGGAATGCGTTTCCGATTAGGAAGGATTCCTTAAGTGGGGTTGTTATACTGATTATTGTGCGGCGTAACCTTATAACATTTCGGACTCGGCTTTTAAATGCACCTCTTTTTGACCTCTTGCAAACACCACACTCGGTAAAAAATGACTGCTTAAGTAGCATGCAGTTTTCCTATTGATTTTCGACGGTCTTATAAATTCAAATATATTTCAAAGAGAACATGCACAAAAATATGCTTTCTTTTGCTCATTTGGTAGAGAATCACATTGTCTTCATATTTTCTGCCCGAAGAAAGTGTATATTTTGGTTTTAAAAAAGTTTCCATATTCCCGAATAATTTCCAGCCTGATCTGCCATTGCATCAGCGTTTAGTAATTTGAGTCTACAAGGTGCATGCTTTCCGCGTAAGGAAAATCATATATTCCTCTAAGCCTTTAAGAAGATATTACATTGAGTTAATGATATTTTGCAATGGATCTGGACTATGTTGTACATTTCATGAGGAGCATTAGTAAACGGACATGAGCGGTCTTGCATGCATGGACATCGCACGGTCTCAAAAATCTCATAATTAGAAACTTTTTGAAAACCTAAATAAACACTTTCTTCTGGCAGAAAATATGAAGACAATGTGATTCTCTACCAAATGAGCAAAAGAAAGCATATTTTTATGCATGTTCTCTATGAAATATATTTGAATTTATAAGACCATGGAAAAACAATAGGAAAAATGCATGCTACTTAAGTAGTCATTTTTCACCGAGTATGATTTCTGCAGGAGATCAAAACGAAGTGCATTCAACAACTGACTACCTGGCGAGTCCGAAGTGTTATAAGGTTACGCCGCACAATAATCAGTATAACAACCCCACTTAAGTAATCCTTCCTAATCGGAAACGCATTCCAGAATTTTCGCCAACATTTCATGTGATCGGTCACGCACTGTAAGTGCATTCTCATTATAAAATACTTCGTGCGTAAGTCACCGTGCCTGCTTCACCTTGTTTTGCAGCACAAGATAAACGTCTTTGGACTCGACGGCCCAAATGTCACTGAACAAAGCGGAATCGCAATGCAGTAGTTCATGGCTCGGTAGCTTATTCGTTACTCACCTTTTTCAGGCAAGTCGATAGGAGTCTGGGGCTGCTAACGAGCACACTTCCTTGCCGTTCTCGTTCCTTCTTCGTCAAACTCCCACCGTCGTGCGTCCCAAGCAGGTTTTGCGCATCCGCTCGGCGCGTTCTAGGTCGTTAGCCCTCACGACTGAAGTCTACACACGCGTGTATTAGGCAGCCAGCAGCAAGTCGCACATTCCTGGCGGTCATGTCTCTACACCAACTCTCCTAATTATACTTCACACGCCAGTTCGACCATCGATTTCGATGATGTCCGCCGTGTGCCCCACAGCTGCAGCAGCGGTGGGAGCAGGGACGGTGACTTACGCAGGGGTTTATAGTGCCAGTAGACTTGCGTAGCATCTACCTACACTCTCTCCTCCTCCCCCGCCTGAGCCCGGTGTCAAGACCAAGTCAAGAAGACCGGAGACGGGGGAGGCCGCCGGTGGATGGCTCGGACGGATCCTCGCCTTGGCGCTCCACTCCGCACCCCTGGTCCACACACCAAGACCAGGATTTTGACCACAAAACAATGGGGTGATGGCAGTGGTCCAGTTGTGCGACGATTGCCGACAACAGGGTCTGCCAGCGCACCCCGTAGATGTTGGCATTTGTTATTGCGCACAGATAACGCCTGCCAGATTCCGACGTGGCCCCCGTGTTGGTCCAGCGCATCTAACACGTGGCCCGTTTGGAGGGCGGCCTAATTATACTTAATGATTTCCTTACTAAACGAAACAACTGGATATACACACGCGCTCCTCGGCGACGGTTGAATATGCAAACCTTACTTTTATATTACTATAATATGCCTGTGTATTTGAATTAGGTAAGCATGTTGTATTAGGGTTAGGCGATGGTAGGTTGCGTAACCCCATCTCTTCAACAAATTTAACTGTCATATGATTGCTTATGAAAGGCAATATGCACAAGTACTCCTAAAGGAATAAGTAAATGGGGTGCACGCGTTCGACAACAGAAACCATTCAGATATATCGAGTAAGCAGAGCGTTTGTGTTCTAACCGAGAGAAATAAACCAAAACGCGGCCGGCGGTCCTTGCAGCACGTACGGTATGGTGAGTACCGACATGGCACAAAAAGCTTTAGCTACTCTTCCGGAAGAAATAAGTAAGTCACGGCGTAGAGAATCGACAACGAAAAGCAATGCAAGTACATTGGGAAAACTACGTAATCAAGGTAAGACACAGGGGTTATGGGGAAGGGAAGCGCGAACATCATGCCAGATAATTTACCACTAAAGAAGTAGGTAAGATGTGGTTTGGTAGCCCAACCTGATGGCGCAATACTGTTGGGGTTGGAGTTGTGCCCTCTAAACGGGCCACGTGTTAGATGCGCTGGACCAACACGGGGGCCACGTCGGAATCTGGCAGGCGTTATCTGTGCGCAATAACAAATGCCAACATCTACGGGGTGCGCTGGCAGACCCTGTTGTCGGCAATCGTCGCACAACTGGACCACTGCCATCACCCCATTGTTTTGTGGTCAAAATCCTGGTCTTGGTGTGTGGACCAGGGGTGCGGAGTGGAGCGCCAAGGCGAGGATCTGTCCGAGCCATCCACCTGCGGCCTCCCCCGTCTCCGGTCTTCTTGACTTGGTCTTGACACCGGGCTCAGGCGAGGGAGGAGGAGAGAGTGTAGGTAGATGCTACGCAAGTCTACTGGCACTATAAACCCCTGCGTAAGTCACCGTCCCTGCTCCCACAATGCAGTCTGTGGGGTACACGGTGGACATCATCGAAACCGATAGTCGAACTGTCGGGGTTGGGGTTAAGGTTTAGGGGTTATAGTTAGGGTTTAGGGTTACGGGTTAGGGTTGAAGATTAGAGTTAGGGGTTGGGGCTCAGGACTAGGGCTTACAGTTAGGGGTTAGCGCAACTATTTCTCAACCACTCAACGTACAACCGCGCATTTCCAATAGCTTTTATTTTGCATACAACTTCTTGACCTCGTCGCCTGTGCGTTCCCCGGCTCCAACTGTAAAAACCCCTATTACTACCGGTCCCGTATTAGAGCTGACTGGGCTTTGTTTACTTCAGATGGGGCTCCCAAACCACATCCGACCAAAATATCATACTGAAACTACTCGGTGCATGCGGCCATATCCAGGTGTTAGATAACACACAAAGGGGGATTTCCCGTAGCTAGAGATTAATAAACAAAAGAAGGCTTTCTAAAACACATATGGTAGTTACTTATACATACTGAACCCAGGGGGGTTACACGACCTATCATTAACACACGTTAATTTGCGGTTAAGGCTAGGCTTATGGCTAGGGTTAAGTAAAACATTACGGCTAGGTAAAGGGTTACAATGAGGGTCAATTTTGCCTGCCATCTACCATTTTACACAATTCGGTGTTCTTTAACCAATATGTCATATCAAATCAAGCAGAAAACAGGAGTCTTGGATTACCCCTAAGTCGCGTATTTCTATCTGCGCAGTCTGTCCCGGTACCTCGTTGCAGCAATAAAATATGGTCAACCCCGACAGGGGCTCCGCAATCGCCAAAAATCACCCGAAAGGCCAAGGTCGCGAGAGAAGGGAAAATCGATCAGTATGTGGTTGACCAACGTGGCATACTACTTCTTTTTCTTTTCGATTAAGTGCATTTTACACTTTGACAACGGTGAGACGACTAAGCTCTCCGAAACGTCATCATCTCAAAAAACTTGTTCGGGCGGGCCCTTCTTAGTTCTCAGCTTTACCGGTAATAAAGCAAAAGTATGAGGGAAATGCAAGCTTTCTCAATGTTTCATGCAGATTCTGTTAACTGCGTCCCCAACTGCCCTAATGATAAAACTAATGTTAACATTTTTACCGTATTTCAGGAGTCTCTGGGTCTTATTTGCTGACTGGGCCTACATATCGAATCCTCACCGGATCTTTTTGACAACCCTTTTAACGTTCTCACAGATAAATACGCTCACTTGGAGTAGAGGCTTCGGGACAAGCCGTTTTACCCCCGGGCCGAATGTTGATATGAGTACTTCAGCTGCAATCCGTCAGCTGCGACGGTTAGGCAGAACATTACGGCTACGGAAAGGGTTAGAATTGGGGTTAATTTTGCCTGCCACCTACCAACTTATACAATTCGGCGTTCCTTAACCAATATGTCATATCAAAGTAAGCCAAACAGATGTATTTGGAGCAGACGGCAGAAGTCTTAGATTACCTGTTTTCTGCCAACTTACACGCCCCCTAATTCGCGTATTTCTATTTGCGCAGCCTGTGCCGATACCTTGTTGGAGTAATAAAATCTGAGCAACCCCACGAGTTGGTGACTCACAAAGCACGCAGCCGAATAACCCGTCAAACATCACCCGAATGGCCAAGGCAGTGAAAGAGGCGTAAAAACGATCAGCATGAGGCCGACCAGAGTAGCATACCACTCCCTTTTCTTTCCGATTATGTGCATTTTACGCATTGACAATAGTGAGCCGGCTAAGCTCTTCGAAACGTCATCATCTCTCAAAAAACCTGTTCTGGTAAGCCTTTCAAATGGAAAAACCCGCTCTCTCAACTTTACGGGTAATAAAACAAACATATGACGGGAATGCTGGTTTTCTCAATGTCTCTCTCAGATTCTGTTAACTGCCGCCCCCACCTGCCCTAATGATAAAACTAATGCTAACTTGAAGAAGGAGACACGATCGCCGGGACAAGAGCTTTATTAGCCTGACGTTTCGGATTCCTACTCGAATTCATCATCAGAGACAAAAAAGCAGAAACGGGTGGTTGTTGCACAAGGGGCTGCGGTATTTATCTAAATAAATATAAATAATACCGCAGCCCCTTGTGCAACAACCACCCGTTTCTGCTTTTTTGTCTCTGATGATGGATTTGAGTAGGAATCCGAAACGTCAGGCTAATAAAGCTCTTGTCCCGGCGATCGTGTCTCCTTCTTCAAGACCACTTCCTGGGACTCGTCTCTTCGTTTCTATTGACCAATGCTAAAAAAATTTCCGTATTTCAGGAGTCTCTGGGTCTTATTTTCTTACTGGGCTTACATTTCGAATCCTAACCGGATCATTTCAATAAGCTTTTGTGACGTCCTCAGACCTAAGTGCGATAACTTGGAGTAAATACTTCGAGACAGACCATTTTACTCTAAGACCGAATGTTGATATGAATAAGTTGGCTGAAATCCGTCAACTGTGACGGAATAGCCGAGTAATATTCACAACCTACCAATAGGCATCCAGTAGTATATAAGTGTTGAATACTTCACCATGCTGATAGCAGAGGTACTGGCCGTTAGTTCAGGCATGTGAGTTTTGCCAATTTTCAGCCTCTGTGGGAAGTAGGTGTGAGGGGTTCGGCTCAGCACTGGGTCCGAGGCATTCCCCTCTTGTTTTCTCCTACATACTTCAACTTCAGCGATGAGCTTCTAAAGTTCCTCAGAAATTAATATGCGAACATACTTCTCAGTGACTGGTGAGCCGAATCCACCACAGGTTCCGAATGCAACAGCGGAAAATCAGAGAAACAAGTGTTTGGGTTTTTAGTTAGTACATTTACTGCCAGTATGGTGCAGAATTCAGTATTTGTCCATTACTGACTGTCTACTGACAGTCCGCGAATACCACTCAGTCGTCCCGCTGAAAATGATGGACAGAAGACAGAATGTGGGCTCTAATGCACATAAAACCCAGAGTTGTCCTCTCAGACGGCAGTGGCCACTGGCGAAGCCAGGGCTGGTGTTGACTGCGTTCAGTCATGCCTGAGAGCCCTTGGGACAGTGGTGGCAGCCGTTTTTGTAGGCTCGAGGGCCAAGCTCAAGTGATCTCCAGTGGTTTGTTTTGCTGGTTGCAGGGGGCGGCACGTGGGCGGCTGCGGCTGTGCGGACGCAGGTATGCCCGAGCTGTTGGTCGTGTGACTTCAGGTCAGTGCGTCTGGAACGGCTCACTGCTAAGGGCTGAATGACCTTGAGGCAGCGATGTCTCGAACAATGACGCCAGACCGATCCTGATGGCTGCCCGCTACAGTCTGAAGCACCTATAATCCAGCTGTGCTGAGTCGCAACTGCGCCTCCCCCACCATCTCACGCGCGTCGACCGCAAACAGGCGTCATCCGTCATCCCTGGGCCCTAGTGGTCGTGCTCGTACTATTCAGCCCATGTACTAACTGATCACGTGTCCGACATGTAGCCAGTCACTTGCTCATGGTGGAACAGACACGTCAGACTCAAGAAAACCATACACCGTCCCCTATGCGCCACCGAACGGAGGCTTTGTTGTGACACGAAAGCAAAAACACAAATCACGACAACCTGCCCTGTGTGTAGAATAAATCGGTTCTCGAACTCTGTGACTTCTGACAAAAGACGGGACGAACTCAGTGTATGTTAGTGCCTCCAAATGGGCGTGACCGATCTCATTAAATGTTGGCTGAAATTCTGAAATGCGTTTTTGATTAGGAAGGATTACTTAGGTGAGACTGCAATACTGATTATCTTGCACCATAATCCTATAATATTTCGGACTCGGTTGGATGTTAGCTTTTTAATTCACTGATTATCAATCTCCTATAGAGTACGTACTCGGTAAAGAATGACTACTTAAGTAGCATGCATTTTTCCTATTGATTTTCGATGATCTCGCAAATTCAAATATATTTTATAGAAAGCCCGAACAAAAATATGCTTTCTTGCAGCCGTTTGATAGCGAATCACGTCATCTTCATATTTTATACTCGAAGAGGAACTATAATTAGGTTTTAAAAAAGTTTCTAATTATGAGATTTTTAAGACCGTGCAATGTCCATTTATACAGAATTGTACTTCTCCGTTTACTACTGCTCCTCCTGACATGTACAACATGGTCCGCATGAATTGCAAAATTTTATGGAACCTATATAGTATCTTCTTAAAGGCATAGAAGAATGTGTGACTTTCTCTACGCGGAACTCATGCACCTTGTAGACTGAAATCACTAAGCGCTAATGCAACGGCTGATTAGGCCCAAAATTATTCGGCAATTAGAAAGCGTTTTTAAAGCCTAATTTTACGCCTTTTTCGAGTACAAAAAATAAACATGACGTGATTCACTACCAAAGGGCTGAAAGAAAGCATATTTTTGTTCGTGTTTTCTATAAACCAGTGTGAAAAATGCATGTTACTTAAGTAGTAATTGCTTCCCAAGTACGGTTTGTACAAAAGATTAAAAAGCAGTGCATTCAAAAGCTAACATCCTACCGAGTCCGAAATATTATAGGATTATGGTGCAAGATAATCGGTATTACAGCCCCACTTAAGTAATTCTTCCTAATTAAAAACGCATTTCAGAATTTTGGCCAACATTCCATGAGATCGGCCATGCACTGTAGATGCGCTGGACCAACACGGGGGCCATACCGGATTCTGGCGTTATCGGAATTGTGCACCATAAGAAAGGCCAACATTTCGGGGTGCGACGGCAGAATCGGCAACCGGCAGACGTCGCGCACACCGGGAACCTTGCCGCCCCGGTGGACTAGGGGGTGTGGACTGGGCCGCCAAGGTGCGGGCTCGACCGCGCCATCCACCTGCGCCCTCCCCTGCTTCCGGTCTTCTTGACTCTGTCTTGACACCGGGTCCAGGTGTGGAGTGGAAATAGGGTGCGGTAGATGCTGTGCAAGTCTACCATCACTATAAACTAACTCACGCACAAGTCCCCGTCCCAGCCTCACCTTGTTGTGAAAAACACGGTGGAGATCGTCAGATACGGCGGTCCAACTGTCGTGTGTGGTCAAAGTTGACAGACACAACTCATTTAAAAGTTGAGCTCTTTGCATTCTTCAACATGTGTCCTGAACAAACGCCTATGCTGACCCTGTAACGGTAAGAACTGTTGCCCATTGACAAGCAGAAATGAATGACAATGCCGATTTTTAACTGGTAGTCTACAGAACGCGAAATCTGTAGATAATTCCACCAAAATTCCCCCAGACGAAAGTAATTAACAATTAGTAGACTTCTGCACACAAACAACGAAATCCATAACACTTACCCCTTTGAAGGTGTATGCCCATGTTCTGTTTGTTAGTGCTGCCATATGTCTAAAGTTGAGTTAAGCAAAAAGGAGTTTAAAAAAGCCAACTGCCGTTCACGTCAGAGTACTTTTAGTAAATGCGTAAAGCGGTGTGCTAGCTTGATCGCTGTGAACGATGAGTTTCAGCATTATCGAAGCATGTATAGTGATTTCGAAGTTGTGATAAACTGTTGACATAAGACTTAAAGACGGCGCCGGTCAGAGAGCATTATGGCACGAAACGTTATACTGACCTAGCTTCCCCTTAAAAGCCCCTGCGTATGAGGACATAACGACATCCGTAGAGAGACCATTCAGATATTCAACTACTCTGTTGGAGTAAAAGAACTTCTGCGAATGCATAGTGACTTCAGTCACGTGTAGTTTGAAAGGATAGACTTTTGGGTTTGATGTGGTTGCTGTTTAGGAGCAGTCTCCAATTGCATTTCTGAGCGGGCATGGGGCGGAGTGTTTGTATCATGTCACCTCGTAGTTGTTTCTGACTCAAAGGGAAGAGATCGAGACTAGATAATTGTACTTCATAGGAGAGTGAGCCCTGTCCAGTCGCAGATTTCGTTGCACGCCTTCGAACTTTTTCGAAAATGCTGAGGTCCTTGGTGGTCCATGGTCTCCAGGCTTGGCTAGCGAACCCCAGTTGCAGCCGGAGTCCGGTTTTCAAAAGTCGAAATCATTGGAGCAACATGACTATGACCTTTAATTCGCCTTCATTGTGTCGAGGGAAATTGTTCGTGGGTGGAAGCTATTATGCGAGTCCTAGGTTCTTGTTACCGGGACTGCCCTCGCCACTACACAGGACAGACCGGACGGCGACTTAGCTCACGATTAGCGGAGCATAAATGGGCGGTCCGGAGAGGCGACCCGTTGCCTCAGGTCGCCATTCACACCCTGGAGGAAGGCCACGAATTCAACTTTGCGAGCACGCGGATAATGGCGCGGGCCAGCAATAAGACAGGGCGAGAACTGTTGGAAGCCTGGGGGTCTGACATCAACTCTATCAACAGACACGTTGAAATACCCCCCTGCTATCACGCGCTCCGTTCCCGCGGCCGGGAGTAGAGACCCAATTCCCAGCCAAGGGTGCACGCAGTCACGCCGCCGTGAGATGGCGTTGACTCAGGCCTATCGCGAACACCACCCCCTGCACTCCTACCCCCTTCTTGGGGCGACTACAAAAACTTCTCATTTGACGCCGCATTCTCAGCCTCTGACGATGGTCTCCTGTACGAGACCGAAAGCTCCGACTAGTGCACGTACTGTTCCAGTGATCACGCGTTTGTCTTCTTTGCAACTTTAATAACTGTGTATCTTTCACTCCAGACAGTTCCATTTTGACTTCTGAGGTTGCATTAAGTGAACATCTTGTCCGCCAAAAAGTGTTCCAACTGGATTCCAGTTAAACCTTCGTAGAGGGTCATACCTTTCTGTTGACTGTTTCGGTCACTACATAGGCCACTTGAATACGACAACCTTATTCAAACGTTAGACTTTGTGCGTTTTACTACTAGTTATAAAGTAATACAATTATATCGCATTACAATGCCCATATTGAATACTCCCGAAGACTAAGCCTGTAACTGCCGCTCCAGCCCCCCTTTTCTCCGGCTCCCTTTTGTCGGTCGATGGCCGCGACAAGTGTTAACAGGCCGTTGACACACGACCACCCCCGCCGGCTAGAACTGGGGCCCCTCCTGTCCAGCTGCAGTGACTCCCGGCTGCCCTCACAAACTATTATCACCTCACGCGCGTCGGACGACCTGGACTGATACCCATGAGCTCCTGTGATAATGCGTTCCCCTAATCCGTCCAATCTCATGGCCGGCACTCGCCCAGTCACCCCCACCGCGACTGACGCTCTCCGTGAACGGACGCTTATCCCTGTTGCAAGCAAACAGCCAACTTACGGCAACCTGCCCTGTGTGCAGAATAAACTAGTCCTCACAGCTCCCTGATTTCTGGCAATAGACGAAACGAAATTATTGTTCGTGGTTTAAGTTGATCTCACCTTCTTGACCGCCACAAGTCCACCTATTTTTGGTCTAACGTTTGATTCGGGATGCGAATTATCTGTACAAGTCTCCATTTGCTTTCATTTGTTGTATAAACACTGCTACGTATGAAGTGAGACTGCTGGGATTTTGGGTAAAGATCTTCGAGATCTGTTCTGCAGATTATCGCAGATCGTTACAGTTGCGTTTAATTAGATGTAGAAACATCGTTTCCATCAAAACCTCTCTGAGTATTTTGGACATTTTGAGATCAGTTAGCACTTATGGAACTAAAGGTCTGCTACATCGGGAAAAGAATGGGTAAGAGCGTAGAAAGTATGCTCATCTTACCTGCGTAAAAAATGTGTCACACGCAGTCAGCAGGCCATACATGACAGCCAATCCAGTGATGCTGAAAATCGAATTGGCCAATCCGACTGCAGCAAACTGGGTATCCCCAAGACGCGCGCAAAAAATTAAGCTGACTGTATCCATGGTGTTGGTTGCAATGATAGTAGTCATCTAAAAAAGGATATGCCATGATAGAGAATACAAAAATGAGCCTTTCACCAGAGCACTATCAAAAAGTAAAAAAATGACTACTTTCTAACTAGTCAGATAGTTTGCGTACACCCTATTGATTGTGGTTAACATAGCAAGTTGTAGCATTGTTCAATCCTGGAGATACCATAGGACAGTTTGACGGCCGCGAACGACGTCCATCCAATGCCCCATGGAATGGCCGAAGGACGCTTTCTTGCAGTAGAATAGTTTTTACAGGAGAAGATTTGTGCAGCGTCAACTCTGCTCCTTCCTCTAAACCCATCCTGTTATAATGGCAAGATAATGTCAGGGCGACAGGAGGTGGACTTGAGCGCGTTGGATACCAAGGTTAAACAGCCCGCTTTCGCGTACAACACGCTACCTAGTGTCGACTATATATATGTTGGACTTTTATAAGGGTAACCTGGAGTAGATGGGCTAACTCATGAAATGTCAACCGAAATTCCGAAATGCGTTTTCGTTCCGAAAAGATTAATTAGGTAGAGTTGTAAAAGTAGCCAGCCTGCAACATAAATCTCGAATATTTCAGTTACATCAGGATGCCGGCTTTCGAATGTACCTCCTTCCGGCTCCATGCCATAACTACACTCTGTAAAAATGACTACTTAATTATCATGAATTTTTCTTGTTGATTTTCGATGCTCCTAAAAGTCCAATTATATTTCATGGAAAACATATATAAAAATATTCATTCTTTTGCTCATTTGGCAGGAAATAACGTCTTCTTCCAATCTTACGAGCGAAGGCAGGGTATAATTCGGTTTTAAATAACTTTTCCAATTCCCGAATAATTTTGAACCAGTTCTACCGTTACACTTGGATTCAGGGTTTCAAAGTTACAAGCCGTATATTTTCCGCGTACGGAAAACCACACATTTCTCTACAGTAACAAGAAGGGGACCATATGGAGTTCATAAAATTTAGCATTGGATTTGATGCATATTGTTAACTTTACAGGACACACTGGCAAATGCAGGGACATGACGATTTATGAACGGCCACTTCACGGTATTTAAAAGTCCCACAATAAGAAACTTTTTAAAACCGAATTATTTCCCTCGTTCGAGTGTAAAATTGGAAGCAGATGTAGTTTTCTACCGAAAGAGCAAAAGAATGAATGTTTTTTTAAATGTTCTCTGTGAAATATAATTTACTTTTTAAGGGCATTGAAAATCAATGGTAAACATTCATGCTACTTAAGTAGTCTTTTTTTACAGAGTATGGTTTTTGTATGCAGCCGGAAGGAAGTTGATTCGTAAGCCGGCATCCTGAGGTAACTGAAATATTATAGAATTATGTTTCAGGCTGACCACTTTTACAACCCTACTTAATTAATCTTTACTGAACGAAAACGCATTTCGGAATTTCGGTTGACATTTCATGAGTTAGCCAAACTACTGTAGACCTGGGATGCCCGAGAATGTCTGAGTAGTAATATTTGGCAGAAAACATTTCAGCTTGGATCTGAGTCCTGAGTGTGGTCGGGTTAGCCCGTCAGTTGTCAGCCTTTCAGACCCCGAGTTTCAGAGCATCGTGAAAGATACATTGATATACAGTGGGAATGGAATTTTCCGTCCTTAACCCTACCCGTTCTTTTTCTCCTGCCGCTCTAATGCACAGGCCTACCCTTCGAACCTGTCAACCGGCTGGTGGTGGAATTAGGTGCAGTGGCGGACGCAGAGTGAGGGCCTTCATCTAGAAGTGACACTCTTATCCCACGTACGGTGGTAATTTTGGGTTTGTTCGAACTCTACGCGGTCTGGTCAATGCGTAGCTTGAGCAAATCTTATTCCGGCCTTTGTTCATATCATCTATAGCGCTGTCCGTTGTGGGGTTAGGTCACAACGATCAATACGCAGTGTGATTTCGTCTTTCGAATTGTTCTCTTACTGGCCGCCGATGCGGTGCGTGTCATATCTACCTGAGACAACTGTGCTAGGCTATCCCTGTCCAGGAGATGGAGTTTGGGACCTGGGTAGGCGTATAAATGCACTCGAGGTTATCAGTCCTATTTATTAGCATAATGTGTATTGAGGCTTGTTCTTTGTTAAACGAATTTGCAGAGTGAATTAAACGCGGCCTTCTGTCAGCGGACTGTTTAAATTGTCTTTGTGTTTTTCTTAACGAAAAAAGAGATGATGTTGTCATTTTCTCCCCATAAAATGGCTACTACTCATTCAAACTTGATGTGACGATAGCTAAATGAAATGTTTGCATCAGTTAGTGCACAGACAAACAGTTATTTGTCAGTCGTAGGAATACTTACGATAGGGAGTGCGAGTTTGGACAATGAGATGAACTCTGATTTGAGACCAGATGGGAAGAGCCTTCCCAGGCACCCGCCGAGCATATGACTGTCTTCATATTCAGCCTCGTCTAAAATTAACCCTTCATTTTATCCCTCCGATAAAATAGGAAAGCGAACTCACAATATAAAAGAAAGTAGGTCATTTTGGCAAGAATGTAAAAACGAGTAAGTCTGCAAGAAAACAAACCCAGCAGATGCTAACTTTGAACGTCCTCAGAACTGAGTTGCGACATTATAGAACATTATGGAACTTAAGAATGTCGCAATACCTCAAAGTCTAGAGGAAAACGTCATTGGAGCCCATTATCGACCACTTTTTGCATTCAGTTTAGCAAACAAAGACTTGAAGATTATTCACTAACTGCGTATCCCATGTTTAGCCCAGTAAACTAAAGAAATGGCATCGTGAAATTGAAAAATATACCTCTTGCAGCAATGTGTCTTTATTGTCAGAGATCCGAAAACTCAACAGTTTAGTGAAGAGAATGCACAGAACAGGCTCCTCTTTCTTCAGGAATTACAAATTTATTTGTCAGACCACAGATTATTAGGCTTTTTTGACTTTGAATTTATTTTAGACATTTAGCCTAAACATTTCTTATCATTACTCTGTAGTTGAGAAACCTGCTCTAGGAATTTAATGGAGTTATCCCCATGAGAACGTAGGAACTTCAAGGAAAATGTGCGCTGAGAGATTTGACGAAAAAATATAATATTATAGAAGTGCAATCTTTGTAAATGCTGCTGTATTTAACATACGATAGATGCACTAACTAATGAAATGTTAACCGGAATTCTGAAATGCGCTTTCGAATCGAAGAGATTACTTAAGTAGGGTTGTAATATTAATTGTCG
This sequence comes from Spirometra erinaceieuropaei, assembly GCA_902702965.1. Lineage (NCBI taxonomy): Eukaryota > Metazoa > Platyhelminthes > Cestoda > Diphyllobothriidea > Diphyllobothriidae > Spirometra > Spirometra erinaceieuropaei. The sequence goes on along the minus strand of CACRXP010000030.1, from coordinate 1,812,068 downwards.
TGCAGTATAATCCCGAGATATTTCAGACACTTTGGGATGCCAGCTTTTGAACGAACTTCCTTCCGGCCGTCTGCAAAATCCACACTCTGCAAAAACGACTAATTAACTAGTATTGGTTTTTTATCGTTGATTTCCGATGCCTTTGTAAATTCAAATATATTTCATAAAAATACGTGCATCAAAATATTCATTATTTCATTTCATTGGTAGAAAATTACGTCCTCTTCAGAGTCTATACTTGAGCAAAGGGTACAATGAGGTTCTAATAACTTTTCAAATTCCTGAAAAATTTTGAACCCAACTTGCCACTACACTTTTATTTAAGGTTTCCGTGTACGAAAAATCATACATTTCTACACGCTTCTAGGAAGAAACCATGATGGGTTCGTAAAGTCTATTTAATTTAATTAATTTGAGCCATATTATAAACGACAAGCGACATTAGTAAATACAGAGATACGATGTCTTATGAACTGGCATTTCACGGTTTTATAAACATTTTAATGCCATGTTATACACTTCGTCCAAGTATAAGCTTTAAAGAGGACGTAATTTTCTACCAGAGAAGTGAAATAATGAGGATTTTAATGTACGTTTTTTGTTAAGTATATTTGAATTTGTAGGGGCATCGACAATCAACGATAAAAACCCATACTACTTAAGTAGCCAATTTTCGAGTCTAAAACGCATTTCCGAATTTCGGTTAGCATTTCATGAGTTAGCACATCTACTGTATAATTACCTCTGGCCCTCTCTGCATGCTACTCACCAGATAAATCAATGTCCAAAAAGGTCTCGACTCTGAAGTCGTCAGCCGATTTGATCACAGAATTGTGTTCGCGTGATCTTCCCATGTTTAAGTGCACCTCACGACCCGCTTTGCCTGAGCAGTGAACTGGCTCACTGTCTTCTCGCCTCTATGAGTGCTGTCCTCGACCAATGGTAATTGTTCAAAAGCTGGGACTGGCTGCAAAATGTGTAGTCAACCCCTACTCTGGTTGCTGAAGGTAGGTATAATGTTGTAAACACTGGTCACAACTGCATCGGTCGATTGGCAGCTGTAGTCATGCTTTGAAGAGGCAGCCTCTCGTGACCATTGTCGAGACAAGGCAGGACTTGGGGGTCAGCCAAAGTTTACGTGCTTGAGAATAGACATCATGTCCTAGGTCGTTCTCCATCTCATACTCCCCTGCTGTCTGAATGTGTTCATTTGCATCTTGTGTAGTTGTTAAACTGTCTACAGACTTACTATAATGCTGGTGTACAACGCCGATGCTGTGAAGGTAGCGGGTTCAGCCTCGGAGTAATCAACTGTTCCTCAATCCTCTCGGGCGGTCGCGTGCATACAGTAGGTGTGCTAACTCACGAAATGTCAACCGAAATTCCGAAATGCCTTTTCGCTTCGAAAAGAGTAATTAAGTAGAATTGTAAAACCACTCATCATGCGGCATTATTCTACAATATTCCAGTTACTTCAGGGTGCCGGCCTTCGAATAACCTTTTTTCGGTTGCATGCAAAAAATATACTCTATAAAGAAGACTACTCAAAAAGCATGCATTTTTCTCATTGATTTTTGATGTCCTTAAACATCCGATCACATTTCATAGAAAACATGCAGATAAATATTCATCTTTCACTCATTCGGCAGAACATTGCGTCTTCGTCCAAGTTTATACTCAATGGAACGGTATTATGCGTTTTACAAAAGCTTCTTATTGCGGCATTTTTAAAACCGTGAAATGGCCGTTCATAAAACGTCATGTCTCTGCATTTACCAATGTGGCTTGTAATATTAACAATATGGCTCAAATCCACTATTAAATTTTATGAACCCCATATGGTATCCTCTTAATGCGGTAAAGAAATGTATTGTTTTGCTTGTGAGGTAAATATCCGGCTTGTAGTTCCGAAGTCCCGAATGCAAGTGTTACGGCAGGTCGGGTTCAAAATTATTCGGAGATTGGAGAAGCTTTTAAAAACCGAACTATTCCTTTCTTTTGAGTATAAAATTGGAAAAAGACGTCGTTTTCTACCGAATGAGCACCAGATTGAATTTATGTACGTTCTCCATGAAATAAAATTGGATTTTTAAGGACATTAAAATCATGAGAAAGTCCGTATACTGTTCTTCCCTGGCCCCACCCCATACGCAGAGGGCAAAGAAAAACTGCCAGACCGTACCACCTCTATGTTCATTTATTCCTTCATCTGCTCCTCTGAGGCTGAATACATTGGTGGTAGGAGTCTGGATTTGTCCAAATACACAAGGGAACATCTTCCAGCTTGTTAAATGGTCAAATTTAAGACATTACCAGCTCTGTCCTCGCTCACGTGGTAGACACAGACAACCGTGTAGATGTCAGAGAGGCTTTTTGAATGATTTTCTAGGTGCTGCCGAGCTATCCAAAAGACCTTGGGTGGCGCCTGTTGGCTACGGCAGAGGCGCCTGCAATCAGGTCACGCCAACTGATCTTGTGCGCATAGAAGAAGTTCATACAGCTCCTACAGTTGCCATGGCCCAAGGTCGTCAAGTCGTATCCACCTTCCCCCTGACACTGAACATAACTTTGGTGTGTCAGTTCCCCCTTCGAATTCAAGATATGGCATGATTTTGTACTTGACCAAATATTTTCATTTATTATTTCAATAGCAATATAGTCATAAAGAGAATTTATCACAAGTACACAAATGCTTACCAAACTCTTTATGAAAAGGCTAATTACTTGGTGGTCAGAATGAAATATACCTACTCCTGACTGAAATCCATAACTGTATGTTCGATACTTACTTCCATTAGGCAGGGACGCACGCCTGTTTAAGGACCTCGGGAATTACCTTTCCAACTATGCCATTTTCCTTAAACAACAGTGGTTCAGGGGATCTTTAATTACCTACCCCGAAAAGACGAATTTGAAGCAACTACGCCTTTCTTATTTACTTGGCGATATCGTACGTCATCGTACGTACCTGAAAACCTCAAACGATGAAATAATTTGGATTCTCTTCTATTGGTATGGAATGGTAGTTAATCACCATGACATGCGCAACGAAGGTCCACCATTTAAGCGATTCAGGGTTCAGCATGAAGTTACCAGTTGATAAATGTGTGTTTTAATGTGAAACGGAACTACTGTTGGGTGGTTCTGCTGATATTTTTATTCGCAGGCATTATGAAGTGCATCCATTAATGACGGTGGGGTAGTGTCAGGGATTGTCGCGCTCAGGGGATGCAGTGTAATCCGGGAGTTCATTTTAAGACCATTAGTTAAAGTTCAGGGAAACTAAATTTTTTAACTACTTGAATAAATTTAATCTAAAGCTGAATGTTAATAAATTTTTTTTAATTTTGATGTTTATAGTCATATGCCCTCAAAGTCGCGCATAAGTCGTTTCTCCTGCTCGTAGAGCAAAGGCCTACTGTGAAATGCGCATCCGCGGAGACTGCAGTGCTTCCTTCTGCTTACAGCTGAACACATTCTTGGGTGGATCACGTGACGTCGTACAACCAAGTCCGAACAGAACGTGTCCGGGAGAACTAGCGAAAGGGAGACACGCTACCCTCTGGTTTTGAACAGAAACAAATCATATGCAACTGTCTGTTGCGAGTTCTGCTGATTTAACTTAAAAAGAAGATGTTAGACACACCTGAGGTTTCACATGTGAAATCAGACTATGCCCATGATATACACGCACGTCTAATTAAATGCCTGCAAGCAGGTTCATTTCTCCAACTGGTTGACAGGTTCGGACGGTCGCCTGGTTCGAGGAAGATGGAAGAGATAGAGGAGGGGGAGAGAGCGAGTGAAACCGGCATTGGGAATCCATTCCGATGGCAAATCAGTTCATTCGACACCATAAAGAATCTAACCCGCTTGTATTTATCACGAAACATTAAGAACTGACAGGATATCTCGAATCATGTGGCCAGTACTGGGTGTGGATGTGGGTGACCGACTGAAGGACTCAGATTCGATCTCAATGACTCCTTCTCATTGTGGCCATTTAGGCGCTCGCACTGATGAGAGATTACTGCCGGCTGGTGTATGCGACTGCGACCAAGTTTCATGTGGTTGCGTAGCCCAGTTATGCACTGCGCGAGAGCCCATCTCTAATCGCCTCGACATTGTTTTGTTGTCGGAGCCTGGCGAATGATGGAGGGGAGAGTTTGGTAGATGCTGCAAAAGTCTGTTTATTACAAACTTATCTATGCGTCCACATCGTAAGGCAGGGGGTGTACGTGGTCGCTTTTGATAAAAGTGAAACTTTGAGCACTTTACAGCACAAAAAACGAGTGAAAACAACTAAAATTTTGGGCAGGTAGCTTCACACCCCCCTACACGCTATAGGTAACCTACGTAATGAAATGTTAACCGGAATCCTGAACTGCTTATTTAATTAAGAATCATTGCTTAAGTGATGTCGTAAGATTGATTATCACGCAGTATAATCCCACAGTGTTTTAGTCATGCGAGAATGCTGGTTTTTAAATGAACCTCTCTCTGGCAGAATGCAGAAATCATACTCAGTAAAAAATGACCACATAGGTGGCACGATCTGCCCAAAAATTTTCAATAATCTTAGAAATTCAAATATATTTTAAAGATCTCGCTCATAAAGGGTATTTACTTAACGACATAGAGGTCTAAATGATTACGTAGAAAGTGTCTCGTTTGTATTTCGGGGTCGAAATACAAAACGCAACGACTGATTAGGCTCAAAATAAGTCGGGACTTGTAAAGGTTTTTTTGTAAAACAAATGATGACCATTTCGAGTACTCTGCTACTAATCGTTGCTGTTATATTCTGAATCGATGCTGGCCACTTTGTTGTATCTCTTATTCATACGCAGTTTTTAGTAATTCCTTTGCTGCTCACTTACGAACTCTGACTATTCTCAGCTTTTTTGAGCCGATGCTTGTTAACATGCAGTCGATTTCCGTTTAGATGGTTCCTGAAAATATGTCTGACCAGTCAGTAGTTGAAGCTGCCTCGTCTCCAGAATTTTGCGAGTTTTGGAAGTCAGTGACATCGGAGACCTACCTGGGCGGTAGATAAGCCTAACTCAATATATCTCAGACCTTACCCTTGCTGTCGTGGGTTCGAATATCACCGAGCTACTGTGCGTGACCGATTTGATGAAATGTTGGCCGAAATTCTGAAATACGTTTTGGATTAGAAAAGACTACTTAGGTGGGATTGTAATGTTGCTTACCAAGCAACATACTCCCATAGTATTTAGGACACGCTAGGGTGTCGGCTTTAGAATCCACTTCATTTCGACCTCCCATAGAAGCCACGCTCGGTAAAAATGACTACTTATTTTACATGCGTATTTCACACTGATTTTCGATGGTCGTATCAAGTCAAATATTTTTTGTGGAAAACGCGCACAAAAATATGCTTTCTTTTACTTGTTTGGTAGAAAATAACATAGTTTTTACATTGTATACCCGAAGAAAACGTGTATTTAGGTTCTGAAAAATATTTTCAATTCCCCAATAATATTGGGCCAGATCAGTCGCCACTTTTCTATTTAGCGATTCCATTCTACAAGGTGCGTGCTTTCCGCACAAGAAAAATCATATATTCTTCTATGCCTTTAAGAAGATACCGTGTTGAGGCCATAACACTTTGCTATGAATGTGGACTATGTTGTACATTTCACGAGGAGCATAGGTAAGCGGAGATGTGCGACACTGTATGTATGGACATCGAACGGTTTTAAAAATGTCATAATAAGAAACTTTATTAAAACCTAGATAGACGTTTTCTTTGGGTTTACACTGTAAAGACAATGTTATTTTCTACGTACGTGTTTTTATGTGTGTTTTCCACAAAAATATTTGAATTTATGAGATCATCGAAAATCAATGTAAACTATACATGTTACATAAGTATGTACGAGACAAATCCACTAGTTGGGCACAGCGAGTAGGCTATCGGGGAAACAAAAATAGCAGTATGCCAACAGTTACAAACTAGTAAATAAGAACAAAGTCGTCAGCTGGTAAAAGTGCACGTGCGTGTTCTTTGTCTTATTCAAAGTTGTGTCAAAGCATATTGTGACTGATTAAAACAAAACGGACTCAAATCTCACTACAAGAAGTCAGTTTTTTACCGAGTGTGGCTTCTATATGAGGTCGATAGGAAGGGCATTCAAAAGCCGAAATCCTAGCGAGTCCAAAATATTATGGGGGTATGTCTGACAAGCAACATTCCAACCCCACCTACGTAATCGTTCCTAATCGAAAAGGCTTTTCGGAATTTTGGCCAACATTTCGGTCACGCACTCTATCTGAGTTTTTTTACAAACATATCAGATGGATTTATACGACTCTTAGGTTAGCGCGCGATCGGGCTAAAAATCTGCCCAAAGGGTCTATCGGATTTAAGACGCCCGTCTATAAATAGAAAACTTTTATTTCTAAGAGCTCAAGAATTAAGCGTTAACGGGACAGAGGAATAACCGTTTTGAGCTTCATTCTTTGTTCTTATTGCGCACATGGCCACGTCTCAGATATGACTATTCGTTGAAGATGAAGGCGCGAACCTGGAATAAAATCTTCTAAACGCGCGCATTTGTTTGAGATGCCATAAAACTCAGCGATATAACTACGCAATTCTCCTGTGCACAAATCAAACGGTAATTTGATTTGCAGATGGCAAGTAGCTTACACCTAGTCTCATTATAGATTCGAGCTAAAGTTTCAGACGTGGATTTTCGCCCTGCCATATTATCGTCTGCAAAACCCACCTTTGCCAACCAAGTCTGACAATGTCTTCATCAGTCTCTATTTGATAGAGGTAAACATTGACAACGAGCGGCATCTCGGGTGGCAGCGCCTGGGCGTATTACTTATGAGACATCGAGAAAAACGACATAGGTAGACTGGTAATGCAGAGATACGATGCGTATTCGCAGGCAGCATTCCATGACTTCCAAGATGATCAGACATTCGATTTCGGCCGTGCGTCGAGGCCCTGAATCGGATGGTTATTGCAAACAGACGTCGGTTGAATAAATTTCCCAATCAACGCGCTTGCGTCTCTGATTCATAAATCGGCAAAAGCTAAGTAGGCTAAGGAGGTACAAGCAGGACGTACGCGGGCGGTGAGACAATTCGATCATCACAAGCGACGAATTTAACCGAGAACCATGCGGAGAGGGCTTAACAGCGGTACCTTGAACGATAATTTGTTTGAACTTGGGCAGGCTCGCGCATCATCTACTCACTTTCCCCACTCACCTTTCTGCGATGGCAGGACGGTATAAAAAGGACCGGAGAGGACGCAGGCCTAATGTCCCACACAGTTAAACAGACCGTCTGCGCGTGCCGAACAGGAGCTCGATTCCACAGCATGTATCAGACTACAATAGGGTAGAATCTGGCCTAAGATCAGTGGGAATGCCATCAAGGTCACGTTAAAAAGGAGCCACTGTAGCCCGACTAAGCGGTGTGAGTGTGTATGTCCATGACCTTGACCATGTATGTGTATGACCATGACAGCCACCGCGCCCATCTCCCACTCCAGTCTGCTGACCGGCTCGGACAGCGGCTGGGATGTGGGAGTGGGAAGGGAGAGTGAGGTCGACGACTCAGCGCACTTTCTCCTCTTTATAAACAATCTGATGCGCTTGAAGCTATCACGGTGCGCTAAAAGCCGTGGCTTGGAAGGTTGCCAACTGACGGGGTAACTTGGACCTCCTTCTTCACGGGAGGCGGTCTGAGAGTCAGGCTGCAATGGCTCCTTTTAAATGTGGCCTTTATGGCACTCCCACCACAGTGTGGGATCCGAGCCAGGCGTTGGCGGCACGCCTAGGTGCGGCTTCGGTCGTGCCAGCCTCCAAATCCCTGTTGTGTTGGTTGAAATCCTGGTTATTTGTTGTGTGGACCAGGGGGTGTGGAGTGGAGCGCCAAGGCGAGGATTCGACCTGTGGCCTCCCCCGTCTTCGGTCTTCTTGACTCTGTCTTGACACCGGGCTCAGGCGGGGGAGGAGGAGAGAGTGTAGGTAGATGCAGCGCAAGTCTACTGGCACTATAAGCCCCTGCGCAAGTCACCGTCCCTGCTCCCACGGCTGCTGCAGCTGTGGGGCACACGGTGGACATCATCGAAATCGATGGTCGAACTAAGAGCGCTACTATCGTCAGGCCAAATCTCATGTTTGAAGGAGGACACAGAAGGCACCCGAATAAGGGGTTTATTGTACACAGAACCCGGAGTTGTCCTCTCAGGCGTCAGTGGCCCCTGGCGAAACCCGGGCTGTTGTTGACTGTGCCCAGTCAGGCCTGAGAGTCCTTAAGATAGTGGTGGCAGCCGCTTTTGTAGTCTCGTGGGCCGAGCTCAAGTGGTGGCCAGTCAGCGTGTGTCGCATTTGCTGAGGGGTGCTGTCCTAATGGCTTAGGTTGTGGTTGCAGGGGGGCGGTGCGTTCAAGTGGCCGCATTGACACCTGCGACTGCGAGGACGCAGGTAGGTCCGAGCTGTTGGTCGTGTGACTTCAGGCCAGCTCGTCTGAAACGGCTCACTACAAAGGGTGAATGACTTTAGGGCGGCGGGGTCTTGAACAATGACGCCGGACTGCTCATGATGGCTGCCCGCTATAATTCCCAATTCCCAAATCGTTCCAAAATACTCATTCAAGGAAAGGCGTTCTTTTCACTTCCGATATTAGATTTGGGCAGCTCTTGTGAAAAGTTAATTACTGATTTTGAATTTTTATGAAGTGCCTTAAATATTAGTGGTTTTGACAACCTTCTAGGCAAGTTTCGTTTACCCATGCCAAACTTATAGAAGGGGTTTTTGGCTGATTCAAATAATTTGCTGCAACTGCTTGCGAAAAAGTCGGCAGCCTACGCGGAATTCGAAATCACGACAACCTGGGTACAGCCAGTATCCCAACCAGCTAAGCAATGAGGTCCCCAACCGAGAGCAGAGAATTTAATTTGCTTTGGGCCAGGTTATCCTCCCAACCGATGGAATCCGCCAATACTGATACAGCGAGTTGACTGGCCAAGAAAGGTCTTCTATAATTATGTTAGAATCTGACAGATGACTAGCAAGCTAATTAATTCAATAGGTGTTTTTGCAGATTTAGATAATTCAATTTTGTCCTGGGGTCATGGGCAATCACATTTTTCATAGGCAGCTCAGCCACTCTATTATTGCCAAATAACCATTTGTTTCAAAGATCCGTCTCAATAAATTTGAAATGTCCAATTGGCGAACACGTGTTTTCAGTAACTCTTCATCAGGCCAAAACGGTTACAAAGAAGTTTAGGTTATGCGGGGACAATTAACATCCATCGTTCCCACGCCACTCGCATGACGAGGCATGCTATGGCGTGGTCGGCGCGTCGTGGGCATTTGGTTAAGGGGGCGAGGGAGAGGGCGGACATAGGCTGTGAGTACGTCGGGTACCTTGTGCACTCACCCTGCCATCAGGAGGTTGGGACGACGTTGGGCTCGGCGTTGGCCACGGAAGGCAGAGCGCCTGTGTCAGAGTCTTCTGACAGCATAGCACTGGAGTGGCTAGCCGTATAGCCACTGCCTCGGCTGTAGCCGTTGGTGTAGGTCTCTGGAGAAGCTTGCTGGTGTCAGGTAGACAATCTGAAAGGCTTCTTTGGCATCGAGTCGGTGATTCGTATCGACAAGATGTGTGAGAATAAAACTTGAGATCGATTTCTTCTCACCTTTGCCTAGCCAGGCCGGTATGTGTTCACGTACTCTCTTTTCCAAGCGCCTCGTTGTACGGCCAATGTATCCCACTCCACAGGAGCAAGTGAATGAATAACTACACATCGATGTGGCCTCCAAGGGTGAGTCGGTCTTTACCTCCCAAGCGTACGAGGGGAGAGTTAGTGAAACACACACACGTAAGTTCGCTACTGGGAAAGCGCTAGTGATCGCTGTCTTCAGACGTCTTCTTACTAGTTCACCTGCTGCGTCCCCTTGAAAAGGCAGTCTTATAAATAAGTCCTTCTTCTTTGAAATGCTCTTTAGTGAGATACATTGTCTTCCTATGCAATTTTTCTAAAACAAAGCCTCGTTTATTTAAAGCCCTTGCAGCCTAACTTTCTGCATCCTTGTTTCTCTCGGGGTGAGTAATCACCTGCGCGCCAACTCACTTCGTAAAATACGAATTTAAACTGGATAGAAAAGACTGTCCTCAGACCACCTGACACTCGGGAACTACTGTTTTGGCGCAGTCAGTGAGGAGAATTCATTGTTACGTGAAATTTGTTTAACTCCTGATTTCCTCCCAAGTACCTGGACAACTGCAGGAAATTTGTTGAAGGCAGGGGTGGCCCGAATAACATCATTAGCCAATTGGTATTTCAAACAACTTGATCAGTCAGCCATTGTCGTGCCTATGCTGCACAAAAATCGAATTGTTTCAAATGGCTTTTGATCTGTTGCCACCCCGATAGTTTACCGACAACTGGTCATGGCTTGTCTGCTTTTAGTCGGCGCGTAAGAAGCGGTGAGAGGTAAGATCAGCGATAAAGATTTATGGTGAACTTGTTGTCATATCACCTTTGACAGTCTTATTCTGCCTAGGCCCGTTTAACTATACCTACGTGGCACGTAGCGTGAATTTCCAATCTGGTTTTGTTTGCCACGAACGGAGTTTGTAGTTAAGGGGAAGGGGAGAGTCGGTGAATGGCCTTGATCTCCTGATTATGACTTCACCATGCGTCCTCATTAATGTTATTCTAGTTGCTGGGGTTAACCTACTGTCTGGAGCCAACCTGTATGAGATGTGTAGATGTATAGTAGGGGGGCTAACTCATGAAATGTCAACCGAAATTTCGAAATGCGTTCTCGTTTAGAAAAGATTAATTAAATAGGGTTTAAAACTAATCAGCCTGCAGCATAATTATATAATGATCCAGTTGCCGCAGGGCGCCTGCTTTCAAATGGCGCATGCAAAAACTATACTGCAAAAAATGACCACTTACGCAGCATGACATTTTCTCATTGATTTTTGATGCCCTTAAACATTCAATCATATTTCATTGAAAACATGCAAAAAATATTCGTTCTCTTGATTATTCGATAAAAAATCACGTCTCCTTCCAATTTTATACTCGAGAGAACAGTATAATTCGGTGTTAAAAATCTGTCTTATTCACGAATAATTCTGAACCCGACCTACTGTTATACTTGTATTTAGGATTTCACAACTACAAGTCGTATATTTTCCGTGTATGGAAACCCATACATTTCTCTACGGTATTAAGAGGAGGCCATATAGAGTTCATAAAATTAAGCAGTCGATTTGGCCAAAATCGTTAACTTTACAAGCCACATGACGTTTTATGAACAGCCCTTTCACGGTATTAAAGAACCTCATAGTGAGAAACTTTTTTGAATTCGAATCATACTCCTCCGTTAAGTACACAGTTGAAATAAGATGCAATTTTCTACCGAATAAATGAAAGAATGAATATTTTTATGCATTTTTTTCATAAAAATAATGTAACTCTTAAGGGCATCGAAAATCAAAGAGAACATTGCATGCTACTTAAGCAGCCATTTTGTGCGGAGTATAGTTTTTCCATGCAGCCGAAAATAAGTTCTTTCGAAAGCCGACAACCTGAGGTAAATGGATCATTACATAATTATGCTGCATGATGATTAGTTTTACAGCCCTTTTTAATCAATCTTTTCGAACCGAGAAAACATTTCGAAATTTCGGTTGACATTTGGTGAGTTGGCCTTCCCACTGTATGTGCTTGGCTTCACTGGTGAAACCGCATATTCCTTTTTATGCGTCTTTTCCTAAATCAAGAGAAACGTAGTTTCTTCAGAAACATCGTTTGTTCCTTTTCTTCAAACATAAATAGACGCACACAGGTCCATTGACCTCCTGAAAAAAAACGAGCTTCGAATGGGTGGAAGAGGACAGACACAGACCCTGTAAGGCAGTCGACGGGGTGGATTAAAAAAGAACTGTTTTTGGACTTATTCTGCATCACTCAGCCAAGAACAACTGCGGCCACCAGATAGAACCGAAAATGCAAACGCACCCAGGATACATGGTCCACAAACGCGCTTTATCATGTGGTGTACAAGCATTTCATAGGACCGAAGGTCATCAGGGCCTCGTCGCACGGAAGGTCGGGTATTCATTCCTGCAGGGATGAACTCACACTCGTTTATTGGCTTACCAAGCAATCAAGCTGCATCCTAATGTTCTGACACCGCTTTCGAAACCTATTTGATTGCATTCCAAAAAAGATACTTTCTTTTTAGAGTTGCGAAAATGCCCATTGGTGAATTTAAAAGACAGTTTGGCGAGCATACGTAAGCTTTCGATAAATTCTCGTCAGACCTGTACATTTATATTGCTTTCGAAATGATTAAAAGGAAAATGCGGGCAAGCAGAAGTTATCCTGTAGCTGGGATTTGGGGGGAGGGTCTGGGTGGGTGGAAAACAAAATTATTATCACTGTCAGGAGGGAGAAGGGGATGGTTGACACTGGGAAGGAGAATTATACGCAGGTGGCTGGCATGGCGGCTTTGGACCATGGTAACTGTGGGGCCTGCACGAAGTTCTTTTGCGCGCATAGAACTGGTTTGTATAGCCTGATTGCAGCCGCCTCTGCTGTTGCCAACAGACGCTGTCCAAGTGATTTTGGATAGTATTGACGGGACCTTGTACATCACTCGGAATGCCTGACCGGCATCCACGCAGTGATCTGTGTCTACCATTTGGGCGAGGATAAACCTGTTGACGTTCTCTATTTGGTCCTTTCCTAACGAAGCTGGAAGGTGATCTCTTATTTTCTGAAATTTTTCTCCGTTTACAATGGTTATCTATTCATTCTTGCTAAGTGACAGCAGCGTCTTTTGACAATCATAACAGAACTATTCGAAATCATGTGCTAAGACGCCAGACTATCTTGCCTTTCCCTACCTGTTACTCATTCTTGAACTTGCTAGTTGTTTAACTGAATGGAAGGAGCACAACACAACGCGACGCGCTCGGCATCTGTCGGATTGTCAGGTCGTTTGACTTTTGATTGTTAATTCGGCTAGATCGCAGCTGGTAGCCAGGAATGGGGAAACGGACGGCAACCTTTACCCTAATCCTAACCTTAGCCCTCAGCGAACCGCTAACCTTAGGGGCAACCCTAACCCTAACCCAAATCGTAAACGGAACCGTGGCTCTTAGACATAGCCGTAACCGAAAACCTATCCGTAATACTGAAACCTAATCGTACGCTCAAACCCTAACCGTAACCCGAAAACCAAAGCCTAAAGGCATGACCCTTACCCGAAAATCGAAAACCATTTACCGGTACCCTTATCCTAACCTGAAACGTAAAACGGAAGCCAAACGGGTCAGATGTGATTATGGAACTCCACAAAATAGCCCAGTAAACAAATCCCCCAGCCACCTGTAGTGCGGGGCCTGGCTACTAACTGCGATCTAGCCGTTCTTTCTTAACTCTGGTCTTATCCTGATACCCATAGTCTGGGATTGACAGTTCCGCCCTTAGCGTTCGCAACAAGCACTCCGTTGAAGGCTTATGTTCGTTTTCGAGAAAGCATTCTCACTGGTGAGGGCGGAAAGCCAAGTTCGTGGTTCAGTATTTACGGATTACTTATTCCACAGAGCATATCTAAAATATTAGTTAATTATTTTCACTCCTTTTAACTGTTCCCCGTACTTGTGAATGTACCAGTGCTACTTGTACACACTGCTTTCGTTATAGAAAACGGCAAGGTTGGAATACTGCACGGAGGAAAATGTACGCGCACAAGTTTATTTGCTGAGTTTGTGGCAGTTCGCGTCTCCCCGCCCTCCCCCTCTGTCACGCTGCATTCCTGTCCGCCTCACACTCCCTCTCGATTCGCTGCTGGGACGTGCGAGACCTTTCACTAGCCGCGTGAGTGCTCCAGGCCAATCAACGCTGTCCCCCCTCTGATTGGCTGGCGGATGCTGAGACAACGAAAGGCGCACACACGCGCTGGGTCACAGCATCTCGAAGGCGGACACAAACGACGACTTGCCTGGAGAGCGCGCCGGCGACGACTGCTCACAGAGCCTTTGTGTACGCACTTCCAAAACAGTCAACGTTGCCCAACTCACTCCGCCTTCCCTGACTTTTGATTGGGAATCCCTGTCTTGTCGACCACACCACTTTCGACAAGTTTTCGTTACGGCAAGACTAACATTTGTAGATGTTCACGCGTAGCTCTAACCCATATATTTTCATGAGTAGTCATGTTGTAAGATAATTTCGAAATAATATTTGCGCTTTAAGATGATGGTGGAAGGGAAATTTGGTGTTTGAACCTTAACGGGTTATAAGCACTAACAGATTTCGGCCATTCGGTGGCAACTGTGGTTCCTAACCTCCGCGAATCCACTATATGTAGAAAGGACAAGCACGCTTCCTAGTGTTAACTCACACGACACGGCGACTAGAGACGGAACGAAATCCCAATTGACGAGGCACGTCATGGGGTGTATGACAGTGTCATTGATGATAAACTGAAGACATATTTCGCTTAAGGCCGTCCTTTTGTAAATCTAATGGAGCTCTTCGCAGAACTGATATCATCGAAATATCAAGAAAAATTTGTTTGGGTAACACATCAACACATTTCATCTAACCAAACACCATGCACCCGCATATTTTTGTGAATAAAAAGCGCGCGCAATCACCAGAACAGCCACTGTGCATTTATTTGATTTTTTGAATCCATAAAAATACCCATCTTTGGATATTATGGGCAGTTTTGGACTTTTAGATCGTGGAGTAAGGCCTTGACCGGCGCTGGAGTCATGCGGTCCGTCCGAACCTCTTCTCACGACACGGTGGTCATGAACTGGAACAAAGACAGAGCCCTCTAATCACCGGAACGTGGGGAGTGATGATGGAAAGGTTTATAAACACGCCTGCTAGTGGAATTTGTGGCAAAGATCCAGGCCGACGGTAGTTCACGTCCTATTTTTTTACTGGATCGAGTGGTTAGTCAATTTTACTGCCTTTCAGGGTGGGGGCAGTCACTTGGGACAGCAGAATGCCAGTCCGAACAACCCATTTATCAACGTGTATTCGTGAATTGAGTCGTCGTGTTACCTGATCTATAATAATACCGAAGGTTGTTGTAGTATTTAATCAAATAAACTACATCAGATTGTTCACCTGTGTCCAGTTGGCCATTCATGCGAATGAAGTTTGAATGCACGGTAGGCGACGGATGATCAACCATACCTCCGTCAACTTCTGCGTCAGTACCTAATGCCGTCTCGGATAAATTCCCTACGTACGGTGGAGAAGACCAAAACTCAGTTTTTCCCGGAGCACTTATGGGGGTGGCAATCCACGAGGTTTTCCGGGTACCCGTTCCTTTCTAAGTGGTACCGAAGGTTCCGAAGTTCATTCACTCGCTCCTCTGGGTGGCTGGGGAGCGTTTTCGTCTTTTAGAAAAACTTTCATGTACAATTTCACTTGTGAACCGTAGGTGGTCCCTGTGTTGAGTATCTTTCGACACGTTTGGTGCAGAGTACTCATTTTGGTTTTTGAATGATAAAAGTGCCCAAGCTGGACAAGAGTCTAAACTCTCCTTTCGGCCTTGTGAGCTGGAGGTCAGAAAGATGTTCGTAAGCAGTTCCGGTCATCTTGATGTGCTGTCATTTTTAACTAAAACAAACGCCGTCCGCATACGTATCGGCGCCAAAGCACAGGGTGGCAGTGTCTGACAGCGATTTCATTAAAGGCGAAAAGTTTCCGTTCAAAGACTGGGGACTTCAATAGTCTGTAAAGGTCCTCGCGTTTCGTTTCGGCCATCATGGAACTTTCACCAATTCAAAGTCCGGGAATCCTGTAGGCGATGTTTGATGCATGTACAGTCAGCGACCTGATCCGGTGTCTCTGCATCTAGTGCGCATTTGCGAATACGGCTGTTGCATGGTCAACCACCTGACAACACTGTAAAAATCTGGACTCCGAAGTGTTTCCCGTCGTTTGATCAATACCGCGCTGATGGGCCAAACTGGTAGCTTAGGGTAAATAGAGCCTTGAAAGAAACATACGACATTTCGACCGTCGATGCCGACGATGTTCATCGTGTGATCCACAGCGAGGTGAGAACAGGCATGGTGACTTGTGTGACGTAAGTTTACAGTGGTAATAAACTTGTACAGCATCTGCCGCACTCTCTCCTCTGCCACCACCTGGGCCTGGTGTTAAGACAGAGTCAAGAAGACCGGAGGGCGGCGCAGGTCTGTTAGACTATCACCAGAAATTCGATGCCAGGTACTTTAAATCTCCCCGTCAATTATCTTCACAAAGATATATGACAACTTGTTTGTGGCCGTTATATAACACATAATTGAATTGTACTAATTTTATATCTTATGTAAACATAATGTTAGGTTAGGTACCCTGAAAGATTACGTTTTCACCAGGCTTTTGTTTAACTTATTGTCCACAGACACCTCCATGCGTTGCACCCTACATTTGCCTTAGGTGGCGTAATTCATTAAATGTTAATTGAAATTCTGGACTTTTTGGTTAGAAGGGATAACTTAGGTGGTCGTCTGACGGCAGTTAGCTTCTGCGTTTTTGCGGCTACCTGCATAAATCATGCTCGCCAAAATGGATCTATTAACTGTATAATTTTCCCCTGATTTTAAATTAAAAAATGCTTAGTAAAAATCATGCACAAACACATACATAATTGTACTCATTTTTTTTAGATAAGTGAGTCCATTACACCTGTATATATGAGAAGAGCGTAACTGTCGCTCTTAGGAGGTTTATAATTGCGCGATTTGTCAAGACGGTAAAATGTTCGACTGTCCCATTCGAATGTTTATTGACCCTCCTTGGAAAGTAAACAACGTGGCTCATATACAGCGCAAAATTGTGTAAGTCCTACATAGCATCTTCTTAATGGTACAGAAGGGTAAAAAGGATTTCGGGCATCAAAAATGAGTGGCGGATTTTCTATTACTTGGATACCAGGTATAAAATGAGTAGTTATATTTATTTCGTGGTTGCGACAGACAGTCAACAGAGCATGTTTACATTTCGGCATCTTGCCACGACTAAAAACCTGTCCACATTATGACTAGTATTACAATCTCACGTAAGTACTCGTCTCTAATCAGACGTATTTCAAACTTCCGGTTAACGTTTCATGAGATACATCATTTACCATCTAATAAGAATTACTCGTTGCAAAATATCAAATAAAAGTGTACGTCAAAAGTGTCCTCTCATGAAATGTCAACAGAACTTCTGAAATGGGTTTTCAATTCGAAAAGATTGCTTAGCATTTTCGGTCAATACTTTATGCGATAGTACACCTACTGAATACACGGTCCTGAAAACTACGCAGTCCACTCAGTTGGAGGGTCATCAAGGGTTTGCATTTTAGCGTAATCCGTGGATCTTCGAAGAAGACTATGCTGCATTCTAAGTAAACCGCGATTTTCCGTCTTACTGCTGCGAGTCGGCTCATCTGTCCAGAAAAAGTACTGGTAAAGACAAGACTGGGACGGTCGTTTCCGACGCATCAGCGGTCGTCAGCCGGGTTTTGACAAGCTGGACTTTTGCTCCGCATCAAAAGGGGTTATCATGTTACTGTCTGCGAGGGGGTGATTTTATGCCACAGTCTAATCAATGAACGCACTTCCATCATAGATAGACTATAATAAAACAGAAGGTATATTAATAAAGTGCGTGACCTAACTCATGAATGGTGTCGAAAGTTACGATTGATAGCCAATCACTCGACACCATTTTATGAGTCCAATGTCAATGTTAATTAAGTACAAGTTTAAAAGAATTAAAAACATAAAAGAAATACGAAGGACTGCGTTGCGTTGTGCAATATCCCAAAAACGTCAGCAATGTTTGTAATTTAGTAAACTTCGTTTTTAGATGTATAGACTGTTTCCTCCTATAGAAACGTAGTAAATATGAAAGTACAAATAAAATGTCATTTAATAACAGTGTTTCAATAAAGTTTTCATCTAAATATCGTTTAAAAATTAGTGTGATTTCATATATGGCAGTTTGTCAGCAGCCTACATTTTAAGTATAGATTTCAAGACAGTTTTCCAGGGATTCCTGGTATTCTTGACTCGCTTTAGTTGAATGAGATGGAGTTAAGCAAGAGAAACGGAATTTTGCTTGATTTCACCGATGGGGACGTCGTAGGAACAAAAGTTTTCAGATGGCGACATGGTGCAAGGCCGATCGGTGTCTAATAAATTTAAATAGAACTGACAGGCATGGTCGTAAACACACCACTTTGTGTTTGCAGAGAAAAGTTTTCTTCCGTTAAATTAATTTACAATTTTCGTTCGTCTTGAATCACGTTGAAAAACATTGCTGAAAAATTTGTGATTTTCAGCGTTTTCACCCGATCGTCCATAAAGACAGTTTCTGAATTATCTATGCGTTAAAAATATTCAAAATAAGGTAATTCTTGAAGGCATTTACCGAGTTAGTAAGTGCTTGGGCGCTCCTTTTTACGAAGGAAGTCATTTGGGTCATATGGGAAGACTCATTCAAACAAAAAACTTCATTTTCGAGAAAAAAGGCTGTCCACAACGAAAGTCAGCAACGAATATGCATTCGATCATTAAAACTTGCCCTAACAAGTGACCTCTTTATGAATTGTTTCAATACTGCACTCCGTTGATGGACCTCTATGTACTTTACAGTGTTGCACGGTGAGGCAAAGAGAAAGTTTGGCACTTTGGCATTTTCTTTCAGGTCCCTAAAGAATGTTAATATGTTTCGACCGTTGGCGTATGAACATGCCTTTTTCTATATATTGCGGTTATTTGCATTGTTTTAGCTCGCTTTTAGACCCCGTTCTTGGATTATGAATGCACGGCAGATCGCCCATATAAATACTGATATTTTGCCGAAACTATTAGTGTTTTGCTCGTTCCATTTCTGAATTTGGTATGTGCAGAAGCTAAGCTACACAAGTAGTGTTTTATATGTTCAAAACTGGAAATAACCACTCGCTGGTGGTCATTTTTGTTAAATCACGTGAGCTATTCCAAACGGCAAAATAATTTCAGTCAATTTAAACGAAGGAATCCCTGTCTGCGTTATTACTGCACTTTAGGGCACCAAATTGCACAGGTCTGCTAATATGACTTTTAGGAATTTAAAAAACTTCTGGGTTTCCTAAAATGACCTTTGTGTTAGCAAGTTGATTACGACAGTTAGCATCGGACATAAAATAAAGTTCCGAGTCCGGCTCAACCTGTTTATTAAAATTATTGCTTGTAACTTAGTTTCCTTGCAATGAAAAACTCCGCCAGATGCGCAACCGGAGTCTAGGACATTTATTAGCATAGGAAATCGCACGAATATATTACAACGTCCATTTTCGCTAAACTTTATAAATACTTTGCTTGATATAATTACGTAAACACAATTGCTCTACAAGAAAAGGACATTTTATTGAAGGACTTGGACGAGCAAGTAAAATGCGCGATGCTAAACTTTATTAATACTTTGCTTGATATAATTACGTAAACACAATGTCTCCACAAGAAAAGGACATTTTATTAATGGACGTAGACGAGCAAGTAAAATGTGCAATGTTAAACACGTCCAGAAATACTCGCATCAGCTGCTGTTATCAGGTTTCATGAGATATGTCACGTACTGTAACTGATGTTTCGACGTAATGAGCTTACTGACTTAAACCGTCGTCTTTGTCATTTCCAAAAGACACCCGAATGTTGACACAATAAAATTAATCAGGCTCAGGGAAGCGCAGAAGCGCACTCTATTAGCACGGTTTAAGTAACTAAAAGTGGAATTTTTCCGTATATATTTTCATAAGAAGGATAAACTTTGTTCGAAAAATCAACGTTACACAAAGAGTGGCTTCCTTTGTTTGAATAAATAAGACCGGATGCCATATAATCAAAGAAATTTGCCAAAGTAAGTTCTAAAATTAGAATATCGGCTACGTGAGAGTGATTTTACAGCCGTTGGCATCAGCATATGCCTTAAGCTGCTCTGTGTTGGACAGGGAAAATTGGCTGAAGGTCCCGTTTTCGAAAACACAGTAGGATCCGAAAACCTGGTTCCACGGTATGGCCAGTTTCACAACAAGTCCGAGTCCCGTGGTGGCCAGCATTCCACATGTAAAAGCGAGCCGCGTCATGATAATTGAACTCCTTGAGTCTACAGCAGGTCAAGGGGGAGACACTATTATTGAGCGGAATAATATCTTATAAGTGGACAGGAGAAAGAATTAGAAAATACAATGTGACAACTACTACTTAACAGAAAAACGGAAAGGATGCAAAAAAGAACACCTAGAGACGCAATACAATTCGATTATTGTTTTTCTAAGGTTTGTTCATAAACAAAGATGAAAAATTGAAAAATTAGCAAATACTAATGGTTGCATTCGGGTTTCAGTGGGTAGGCAGATTGCCGCAGCTGCTGATCGGACATAAATGCCGTAAATGAGTGACCAAATCACCTGAGACGGTAAGTCCTGAATGCAAAACTAGCAGATGACCTCCCCGATCGCCGATAGATTTCTGATTTCTCGTCAGAGGTTCATGTCTCGATCGACCTTCGACTAGTCTTGTTTCAGGCATCAACAATTATCTTGGCGGTTGCAAATTTGAACTCGTATCCCCTTTCGAAACTGTGGGCAGACACTAACAATAATTCGCCTTATTCATGTTAGCTCCCACCTATGTTGATGACATGTCTTTCAAAGCCACTATTAAGGTATTTGGTAAGGTGTAATCTTGCTTTGTGCAGGTCTGACCAATGTAAAACGCAGAAATATTTGCCTGACCAAGGCTGACATACGTATTCAATCATAATCCGCCGTCATTTCGTACATACAGTGAGTGACCGATTTCATGGAATGTTGGCTCACATTCTGAAATGCGTTTTCGATTAGGAAAGATTACTTAGATGGGGTTTTGAGGTTGATTATCATGCGGCACAATTCGATAATATTTCGGACTTGTCAGAGTGTAGGCTTTTGGATGTACTTCTTTTTGACCTCTAGAAACCGCACTTGGTGAAAAGTGACCACTTAAGTAGCGTGCGTTTTTCACCTTGATTTTCGGTTGTTCCATAGGTTTAAATATATTTTATAGAAAACATGCTCAAGCTATGCTTTTTTATACTCGTTTGGTGGCGAATCACATTGTATTTATATTGTATATCCGGTTTGAGGATATATTTTGGTTGAAAAAGTTTCTATGAGATTTTTTAAGGTCGTACAATGTCCATTCACACATCACCATACCTGCCGTTTGCCAATGCGTCTCATGAAATGTACAACATGGTCCGCGCCCATTTAAAAATTTTATGATCTCTGTATGGTATATTTTTGAAGGCATGGAGGAATATATGATTTTCCTTATGCAGAAGGCATGCACCTTGTAGACTGAAATCGCTAAAAGCTAATGCAACAGTCGATCAGGCTCAAAATTATTCGGAAATTGGGAAACGTTTTCAAAACATAAATATAGCCCTTTTCTGGTGTTATATGTAAAGCCAAAGTGATTCTCTACCAAACGAGTAGAAAAAACATATTTGAGCATGTTTTTTATAAAATATATTTTAACTTATAGGACCATTGGAATTCAATGTAAAAAACGAATGCTACTTAAGTAGCCATTTTTTTAACGAGTGTGATTAATACAGGAGGTCAAAAAGAAATACATTCAAAAGCCGATATTCTGACGAGTCCGAAACATTATTGGATTATGCCGCACGATAGTTAAATATTACAACCTCACGTATATAGTCCTTCCTAATCGAAAACGCATCTCAAGATTTTGGTCAACTTTGCATGAGATCGGTCACTCACTGTAGATTTATTTAGTTACTGAAGGAAAAAAGAGAGCCCTGTTTGACTGAGTTTTATGTCGTTTTTTTGCTTCAGACTGACTCGAAAATTAATAGACTTTTTGGATAAAAAAAGATTCCCTTTTCTCTTCTGCAGTTATTTTACCCTAAAATACTGACACTTTTAATACAATCAGCTATTATTCAGAGCATCGCACCCCCAACGTCGTCGTTAATTTCCATATGTAACGACAAGATATTTTGTTCTAATGCGTACTCGAATTTCATTACTTAAGCTTAGGAGACGTTTTGAGAATAAAAAGTCAAAGGTAGAGAAAGTTCATGACAATTCTTGGCTATTGTGAAAATCTTCTAGACGTCTGAAAGGATAACGATTCATTGCAGGGAGTGTATGTAGCGGCAACTAACAAACGAATTTCCACCTCTGTGAGCCCAAAAACCTCAGAAAGGTGAACTCCAATGAGGACGGCAAACGTGCAGTGTAAGTAGATGGAAAATCCACATCCTCTGTTGGGCTCATTCTTCTCTGTAAGACCAGGGATCTCCATTGGTAAGGCCCTCAATCTAAGCAGCTATAAGAGGACGCAAATCATATGCATCTGGTCGTGGGACGATGCTGCATATTCTTACGCATTCGGCATTCGAAGATATTTTACACAAAATATGTTGGTCATTTTCACTTTGGAAAAAAAACTAGAGTTAAATGGCTTATTCTAAAAGGTTTTCGGGAGAATCCAATGTGGTCCTGATTTGCTGAATTTTTTGAAGTTATTCGCGTATCAATGGATACAGTTCACGATTTTTCGTCATTCTTCAACTTGAACTTCGGCTAAAAAGGGTGGTTAAGTCATCTGATTCTGGGCAGATAAGTTTTGGTAAGCCATCAAAAGTACCTTTTCCTTCATCGCTTGTGTCATTCTCTGACGATTTCGTCCGTCTGAGGGCCTAGAATATAAAAAATGACTGAAAAGCCAATATACTTTTTGAATGAATAAGGAATTTTTGGCTGTTGTCCAAAATGAGCTGCGAATGACAATAATGTCTAAAAAACAGGGTTGTCCTAGACTCGGTAATTTACGTAAAATGGGAATGTCCACTTATTTCATGCGTTTAAAACAGATATGTAAAAGTTACACTCAGGTGCATCTGATTGGACCTGCTCATACCGGCTCATACCTGAAGTATGACATTCGAGTGAAAAGTATTCAAAGTTGTCACCGGGAGTTGGATTACAAGTGACTTTCAACGGAAATTTAGCCAGAAATGACCACTTCGGTCCCAGCAGCGCGCCCCCATCACTGAGAAGGAATGGAATTTCAAGAAACCACACCAAATATACACCATGTCGACTAAGCTAGGAGACAGGCAACCCTGTTAACCATATCGCCAAAATATAACAGGTCATTCTAAAGTTAGACGGACGTCCCATTAGGTTGCCAAAAAGCTATCTTCATATGGCTACTTATGCGTAAATACGCAGTAATTTGATCACTGTAGAGAATAAAATGAAACTTAAACCCGGCACACTTATAAAAAATGTGTAACTCGTCTTGTAAAAGATAGAGTCTTTGAATACAAACGACTTACTAGCTCGACTTCATCTTGCCAGTTGATTCTCAGACAGAACACGAGGTACGTTAACGTGACAACCACGATCCCGATCAGGAAACCAATCCACAGACCTGGAATAAAAAGTAAAGTTACTTCAAATAAGCAGGTTTACCTGGATGGAAATAAATAAAATATACGCTTTTAAATCCCCAAAACATCGAGCTTTTTCAGCAATGTCAAAAGGTCTTAAGAAGTCCAACTGAGTCCAGCCTCTTAGAAGTCAATTTAAAGTGGGCTCTATTGTTTAGCATCTCATTTTTATCTCTCTATTTTGTTGAATATGCCAACTGTCGAGCTAAAAGTGGTTTGCGGGCAAAGACTAAACAGTTCTATACAATTCTGTTTGAAAATCAAATAGACTGATTGTGCTGTCATTGGATGATCACATATAGACAGGGCCAAAATGCGCAAAAACAACATAACTAACGTTTGACATCCATTTCTTGACAAAAAGCCCGAATTCGTCTTTGTCAGCAATGATATTCTGTGTATATCACGCGCCGATGTGTGTAAGTCGGCAGGACTCGAAAGAGAGCCGCAAAAAAACGGGACGAGTGAGTCCCGTAGCGCGATCGGTAACCCCCCTCGGTGAGCCCCCTCCTGCCATTTAATAAAGTCAATAACAAACAAAAAGACAACGAGCCCATGGCCTAGTGCTTTGGAGCGTTGGACTTCTAGCCAACTGGTGGCGGGATGGAACCCCAAATGTTTTACTCCTCGGGGTTGAGTATGACTGACTGACGACGGCTGATAGGCTAGAAATGGCCATTCCAGACCACCTTGTCTCTGTCGGTAATGCCATTTGGCCTATATCACGCGCCGCTGTGCTGCTGCTAGTGGGACTCGAAAGAGAGCCCCAAGGCACAAAGGGACGGACGAGTTCCGTAGCGCCATCGTAGAAGGTCCTTCTACCAGATGTTATATTTGTCTAAGCAACGACATAATAAGCCCCCAAGCAAGGGTTCCATGGACGGTACCGTGATTCTCGATGGTAAACCCCTTCATGAGTCTTCCACAGGCCACATATGTGTGAGTTTTGGCAACTGCTTATGACCGTAAATCTTTATTCGTAGATATTAATAGTTTATGCGAAGCCAGATTATTCAATTCTTCTTACTAGATGTGTCTCTTTCCTCATACGAGTCACTAGAAAATAA
>CACRXP010000030.1:1773768-1787386 GCA_902702965.1 Spirometra erinaceieuropaei | reverse complement strand
CACCTTTGTCGGCAAGTTGGCAAGGATCACAATTTTGATCCTTTTTGGATTACACAGCGTTTTTTGCTGTATTTCTTGCTGATCAAGACCAGGGCTGCGTCTCTATGTGTGAACCACACGACGGACCACGTTTCAGATGCGGAAAAACTGAAGGGGAACTCGGCCGACTCACGGCGCGAGTTTATGGGACTGCGTTGACGCGAGCCGAGAACTACTGACACGCATTAGGTAGACATTGCGTCAGCCATTGCGTCCAGTCAGATGACCAATTGGTTGACAGACTCAAAAGGTTGACTGGTGTGGGCGAGAGGGAGGAGAGATTGAAGTTGACTCTGGAGACTCCATCCCGATGGCATATTGGCGCATTCTACCCTATAATAAATCTGAGTCGCTAGAATCTACTGCACCGCACTGTGTCTGCGTTAAAATAGTTGTCAATAGAGAGGATAAGCCGACCCTTCTTAGAACTTAGAAGGGTCCCTCTTTCGATGTGGTCTCGGCGGCACCGTCATTCAAGTAAGATTCCAGACTCCCAAACAGTAGCTTGGCATATGCGATGGAGACCAGGCAGCATGTGGCATGTGTTTATGGGCCGTCTAGGCTTGTCAACATTGTACCCGACCCCACCTCTGGTCGTCTTCATATTTTTTTTTAAATTGGAGTTTGATTTATGGAGGAGGAGAGAGTGTGATTGATGCCGCAAGAGTTTGTCTCATTAAA
Source organism: Spirometra erinaceieuropaei (assembly GCA_902702965.1). NCBI lineage: Eukaryota > Metazoa > Platyhelminthes > Cestoda > Diphyllobothriidea > Diphyllobothriidae > Spirometra > Spirometra erinaceieuropaei. The sequence continues at coordinate 1,786,666 of CACRXP010000030.1, read as the reverse complement.
AACTAAATCACCACCAAATCGCTGGCGTGGTGTTCACTCCGTGGGACACGCATCGAAGGTTATGTTTCGTAACGGTCAAACATTCATCGTTGATTGCTGTGGTAGGCTAGACTCATTGCTATATTGGAAGCCCTCCTGCAAACAGGCATTTTTAACATGCCCCGATGACATTTGATGTGTTCACACTTTGAACACTCCTATCTAACAGCTTGTAAGTATAAGTGCGATTTTGTCAAGAAGAACTTCTTGAATCACATCCCTTTGAAGCGAGGGATCGAATTATGTAGTTATTTAGCATACTTACAACACAGGTGGAAGCTTCTACCTGCGTTGTCAGTATGGTAAATAGTCACATTATTATATACTACTGGCAGCCTGTTGGCGGTTTGTTATTCCGCAGTAGCTGAAGAATTTCAGGTCAAATATTCATATCAACTTTCCGGCTGTGCCTGAAAAGGTGTGTCTGAGGAGCTACTGTAAGTTCGCGTATTAATTTCCACAAAAATTAAACAAGACAAAGCATGGGATTGGAAAGCACATGATGCCTCGAGGGTCAGAACTATTCCGAAACTCCCTGATAGTCCGAATCAAACTGTTCTTTCATCTATTGGCAAGGATAACACATATCCTGGACGTGAAAAACGACAATGACCAAGAGTTGGTGACTTGCGGATGAAATAGTTTATGATGATAGCGAAATTGCACTGCATCCATCGCACCCTCTCCTCCTTCACCTATCTAACCTAGGTGTACAGTAGGTGGGCTAACTCATGAAATGTCAACTGAAATTCCGAAATGCGTTTTCGTTTCGAAAAGACTAATTAAGTAGGGTTTTAAAACTAGTCAGCCTGCAACATAATTCAATAATATTTTAGGTACCTCAGGATGCCGGCTTTCGAACGAACTTCCCTCCGGCTGCATGCAAAACTACTCTCTGTAAAAAATGACTACTCATGTAGCGTGCATTTTTCTCTGAGCTTTTCGATGCCCCTAAAAGTCCGATTATATTTCATGGAAAACCACGCATAAAATATTCATTCTTTCGCTCATTCGTTAGATAATCACGTCTTCTTTCAATTTTGAACTCGGAGGAGGGACATTATTCGGCTTAGAAAAAAGTTCCTTATTGTTAACTTTTTAATACCGTGAAGTGGCCGTTCATAAAATGTCATGCTTCTGCATTTGCCAATGTGGCTTGTAAAGGTAACAATATGGTCCACTCTTAATACCGTAGAGAACTGTGTTGGTTTTCGTACGCAGAAAATACACGGTCTGTAGTTTGCAAATCCTGAATGCAAGCGTAACGGTAGAGCGGGTTCAAAATTATTCGGGAAGTGGAAAAGTTTTTAAAAACCGGATTTTACCCTTTCTTCGATTATACAATTGGAAGAAGACGTAATTATCCACCAAATGAGCAAAAGAATGAATACTTTTATGTATGTTTTCCATGAAATATAATTGGTCTTTTAGGGGCATCGAAAATCAAAAAGAAAAATTTATGCAACATAAATAGTCATATTTGCAGAGCGTACTTCTTCTATGCAGTCGAAAATAAGCCCGTGCAAAAGCCGACACCCTGAGGCAACTGAATTATCATCGAATTATTCTGTATGATGATTATTTTAGCAACCTTATTTAATTAATCTTTTCGAAACGAAAACGCATTTCGGAATTTCGGTTGACATTTCATGAGTTAGCCTACCTACTATACGTCTTCGTATAGTCAGGACGTCGGTGAAGGACAGTCGTGTTAAATAAAAGCCGAGTCCCAGGAAACAGTCGTGAAGAAGGAGACGCGATCGCTGGGACAAGAGCCTTATTCGCCTGACTTCTCGGATTCCTGCTCGAACCCATTATCAAAGGCAAAAGCAGAGATGGGTGGTTCATGCACAAAGGGGCTACAGTATTTATAGGATGCAGTCGCCATGCTATCCCATACCTATGAACATTCACGGCTCCCCCCTTCATCAGGGATCTTTGCACTTGGTGTGCTAATTGTTTGATGGCCGACATTCGCATCGTTAATTGATGCAATTTCATCACGTGCGTTGGATGTTGGTGTGATGATTGCTCGACCATCTGACCCACCGACCCTGGAGTTGGGAAGAGTGTTCACTTGTGCGCTCCCGCGTGGCTAATTATTCGGGTTACGGTTGCGGTTAAATATTGGGTTAAATATTTCAGCCCAATGTGCGTAAACCACCCGTGTCTGCTTTTGCCTCTGATGATGGGTTCGAGAAGGAATCCGAAACGTCAGGCGAATAAAGTTTTTGTCCCAGCGATCGGGCCTCCATCCTCACGATAATCATGGTTATCTCTTGCCAGCTCCTGTGAAGATCTTGTCAACCACTTTGAGTAAATTAAGCAGCATGCCCCTTTCTATTATAAGGAACGCATTATAAGCACAGGATACAAGCCTGAGGCAATTCAAGGTAACCCATTTTATCCTTTCGGGACCAATGCGTAAAACCATTAAATCTGGAGAAAATTCGCTGGTGAGATGTAGATATTTTATTGAGAGGCCTATTCTTGAGGGATTCTCAAGTTCGTGTTTAAATTTGCAGACCCATTCAGGCCAGATGGATACACTGAGCGGCCTCACCTTGAGCGATATTATAACGGGCAAGGGGCTCGTGGCCCAGTGGTTAGAGGCGTGGGCTTCTAACTAACAGGTCACGAGTTTGAGTCCCGGGTGTTCCACACTTCCGGATTGGTTATGATTGGCTGACGACGGCTTTTAAGCCAGAAATGGCCATTCCAGTCTCCCTTGTCTTTGTCGGTAATAACATACTGCCTATCTCATGCGCCGCTGTGCGGCTGCTGGTTGGACCCGAGAGAGAGAGAGTCCGTAAGTCACAACGGAACGAGTGAGCTCCGTATGAACGATCGGTGAGCGCCCCCTACCACCACATTATAAATCTCCTGGGTGAGAAATTTCATCCCTGGAGTTCAGCCACAAACGGAGAGGGCGTATTTATTATGGCCTTCCAGAAGTCCTGAAAGAATCTATATTTTCGGGTCATCCACCGAAACATGCAGCAACGAAAACTGCGTCTGAGCACATTGACTGGCCTATGGGCACTTCCGGCATACTGGAGCTCTTAGGTATGTACAGAGTATTTTAGATGTTGCGCCAGGCACCGACCTAAAAACTTTAAAGGTAAAGCCAGCTTAGAAAAAGGAACAGTGCCTTGATCTGCTGTGGACTGGGGACTATTTTTAGGACTGTTCGTTGATGAGAAGAGCTGTTGTCCTCTCGTGGTAGTTTATAATGACTTCTTTTCTCCAGACTCAACGGGCAGAACCTCGAAGTCTGTTTCCGTTTATGGATCCCCGAAAGCAGAATTTTCACAAAAGTCCTACATTTCAAGTACTGCTCAAATTTTAATTCTACTCTTTTGCTATTCCATCATCAATGAGACCTAAGTAACCTTCAATTCTTTCACCCCCCTGTCTCCACCGACTGTGTGCTCGTCGGTCTTTTCTGGCAACAACAATGAAATAACAAATTCACCCGACTGAGGAGTAGTAGAACACAGGCGCACGTAGACGCAGTGACCTTTACTCAGCTCCTACGCACCAACAAAATAGAAGTACTAAAGTATGTACCGCCTTATATAATCTTTGTCTTTTGGCTTATCTGTTTGATTCATCAGGCTGCCCTGTGAGTCCAGACAGTGACTGCCGATGGCTGTCTTTCCGGTACTAATGCAAACGGAACGTGGACCCGTTAGTGACGGTTGGTAGTAAGCGGCGACTTCAGACATTGTAGTTTTTTTAGAACTGAGCAAGGGATCGGTAGCTCACAATGCCAAGTAAAGTGTTTAGTGCTGGAGTACTGATTCTCAAAGATACTATCAGGAAACATGGTTAATGTTTTTTATTATGTTTAATCTCGGTTTAACGAGCTGCGCACTTTTTTACATGAAAACACCGACCTCGTATTCCTAACCCCAGTTTGCCTAGGTCCTAGACTTCGAGTAGCCTTTCAGGCGGGCAAACTGAAGGGTTTAAAATATTAAAATTTCCAGACATCTAATCTATTATGGTCGGAAATACAGTGTCGAAACATTTAGGACTACTTATTTTCCAGTCAGCCTGCCTTACGGGCGAACTACTACTACTACTACTACCACTACAAACACCACTACTACGGGCGGACAACAACAACAACATCAACAACAACTACTACTATTATTTATGGTGCATTTAACATAGAGTTAGGTAAAAGTAGTACCAAAACAGCCTGTCTTACGGGACAGGTGGCAATAGGGGTTTTATGAATGGTGGCTGGTCGGGATGCATGATACTAGCCGACGGAAAGCCTTATTTGAACAGGTGAATGATCGAAGTTGGCCCGCTCTCCGTTCCGTTATTACAAAGTAGGTCGCCAAAGGCAGTATAGTGGTAACGGACGAGTGGAAGGCGTATAATCGTCTTCCCTCAGAAGGTTATCTACATTCCTCTGTTAACCACTCAAAGAACTTCAAGGACCCTACCACCCGACGGCACACCAATGCCATTGAGGCATACTGAAGTAGACTGAAAAAGAAACTCCACGAGGTAGGCCCTGTATGTGATCGAGCCGTGTGGGCTCACATCGACGAAGTACAGTATCGTCTTTGGTTTGGCCTCAATGTCATGTCTTTGACAGATGCCTGGGAACTGTTGCTGTCACATGTTGTGCAGACTTATCCTATTTAAAAGTGATTTTGTTTTGTAATAAACTGCCATAATGCGAATGTATGTCGTTTATTCAGGTGTACGTGTGTAACGATGGGGAAAGTTGGGTAACAGCGACCATCGTCCATGTAACCTCCTGCGATGTTCGTTCGGCCAGCCCATGTTAGGCGGCCGGGGAAAGTCCAAGTAGTGCGTGAAATTAGGCCTGCAACCGCTGATATAGCCTGAAGGTGTTTGAGTCCGCTGTTAAAGGTATTATTTCTAGGTGACGGATTTTTTGGGTTCCATCTCCCGATTGTTATCGAGAAGACTAAGGCACTCAACACAAAAAGCAACGGACAAAAGGAAAATTAAGGAAACATGACAACTTAATTCTATAGCCGTAAATCTTTTATGTCGCAACACTTTGATCTGTGGCGAATCAGAGTGTTGTAACACTGGTATGACGGCCAGCATCTTAACAACAGTCACTTTAAAATGGAAGAGGACAAGTGTAGAAAATAAATCGTCCTTTTTGGGAAAATGTGCTCGTGCTGTTAATGGTTGCTAACAACTGAACCTTATTTCTCTTTCTCCCGAGACCCTACATCTATCTTACAGACGTGCGGTTTGCCGTTACTGTTGTTTGGAGAAAGGAGTCCTCTCCTCTTGCAGCTGCTGCTAACCCACTAGTAAAACTAGGCCACTTGTTATCTCCGTTAAAAATAACCTAAAGCAAAATTTCGATGTTGAATTTTCTCGGGTGAACGTTTTCTATTAGTACATAAAGCGAAGCATTTCTAAAAAGTATGGAAGAATTGATTTTCAGAGCTAACTCCTAATCCCCTGATGCCAATGTTGTGACAATAAGAGGCTTCAGTTATTTGTTGATGGAGATTCTGCAAGAAGGAGACAACACCTTCTGAAGTATTTCCAGCATGTCAATCATAGCAAAATTATGGAAAAGTCCAGGACTTTCTTCGTGAAAACTGGTACCCGGACAGGTTTATTGCAAAGAATATGACCGAACGACCGGAAAACCCGCCACACCGACGGCCGAAAAGAAAACTCTGTTCCTTAAAGTCCCTTTTCAAGGGGACGCTGCAAATGAACTCCTAAAGAGACGCCTTGATCAAGCTGTTTCGCGAACCCTCCCAGTGGCAAGGATTCAAGTATCCTTCTCTACTAACCCTATTTTACGCGGAGAAGGTAAGGATAAGTTGCCACCCCAGACCACTTCAATGTGCATCTATTCCTTCGCTTGCTCCTGTGGAGCAGGTTATATTGGTCGCACGAGTCGGCGCTTATCCAAGAGAATACGGCAATACCTCCCGGCATGGTTGGGAAAAAGCGAAACTAGGAGCATACGTAGCGCCATTCTCGCGCATGTTGTCGATTCCGAACATCATGTAGACCCCAATGAAGCGTTTCGTGTGATCTATAAGGCTCCATCGAGCTCTCCTAAACCACTGAGACAGCGCCTGTTAGCAACAGCAGAAGCGGCCGCCATCAGGTTTTGAAAACAAATCTGGTGCGCACAGAAGCACCACGTTCAGGCTCCGCGCCTACGGTGGTCCAAGATCGACTAACGCGACAACTCTCCCTCGCCCATCCGCTCTCACCCCGCCCCTGACGTTGATTGCTATTACCCCCCCCCCCACATTCCCACACCCAGCCTGTGTTTTAAGGCGAACTTTAATCGATTTATCTTGTCACTGACGTGTTTTTACTTCTACCCCCTTCCCATATAATTGTACTGGCCCGACGAAAATTTAGCTAAAGCTACGTATGCTCGCCACCTCGTCTTCCAATCACAAGAAGTTTACGCTGATTTTCAAGTGACCGATATTTTGTCAACTTCTTAACATGTTCGGTTTAGGAAAACGAATAATTCGAGTTTTAGGGTAAAACGTCATACAGAATGTTATCAAAAAGGTTAACTACGTTAAAGACTACCGTTCTGCATTATACTAGCCATGTTAATTCCCGAAGGAACTCAATAGCTTACCTAAAACTCTGAGGGAAGTTGCCATCAGAAGGCCTATTCCAATTGGACCCCCAATGAGGTAAAAGGCTAGGAGCACTGTGATGGCCCCGATCCTTTGCATGCCAGCTCCACGAAGAACGCCACCGAGCACACCCTAGATGGCGTAAAATGGAAGATATATATTTGCCGAATGACGAGAAAAGGTGTGAAGATGGAGAGGGCTCAAACTCCGGAACATTTTGTTTACTGTCCTGAGCTTTCGGATTCGTGCAGGTGTATTTACAAAAAAACGTTTGCGTTTTAGCGAAACAATAAAGTGCTGGCGCAAAACGCAAAGTTAAAAAACATCTCTCGACAGTTGTGAAAGTTACACAGGACATGATTTTACTGTCAACTAGAAGACTGATGCCAGTTAACGAAACGTTTTCAAAAAGCTTATTTAATTCAACTATAGCGAAATAACTACTTGCATTATTTAAGTACCAAAACAAAGGCCGCTTGCGTTGCAAAGTCACTTCATTAATGTAGTCATCAAACATGTGTGTAACAAGTTTTAGGCATTTTGTTCACATCAGGCTAAGCAACTGTTCTGCTGCACTCCAGGGAGATAACAAACTACATTCACGAAATTCTGCGAAATACTGTCTATGGAATTTCCCAATGTAGGGACCTCTGTCAGACAGCTGTAAATGAAATGTAGGTTAACACGATCTTAGGAGTAAAACAGGGCTCCTTCTCCATGCTGCTCCTCTGCTGCACTTTTTATCGGAGTCTGAGACTATCACAGTGCCCTAAGCGTTTTGGTTTGGAAGGTTGCCAACCGCCGATGGAGCCCAGATCCCGCAGTGAGTGTTTGTGCGGAGTGGCCGAACGGTGGAATGAGAGTCAGGCTGTAACGGCTCCTTCACAATGTGACTTCTGTCACTCTCCCACGTGAGCTGCATACCGTCCGTTCCTATTTGTGTGTTTTTGGGGACAGGTCGTGTATGCGACGTAAACAGACGAAATCACTAGCTACGTCAGCTACTGTGAGTAAATAGCTTACACATTTATTGTGAGAGCTGTGCACTCCACGTTATGTAACATGAATTCTTCTCATTCATTTTCGATGCCCCTAAGAGTCCAATTATATTTCATGAAAAAAATGCAAGAAATATTCATTCTTTTGCTCATTCGGTAGATAATTAGGTCTTCTTCCACTTTTATGCTCGGAGGAACGGTATAATTCGGTTTTTAAAAGCTTTTCTGATTCCCGAATAATATTGAAACCGCTCTAGCGTTACACTTGGATTCATGGTCTCCAAACTACAAGCCATGTATTTTCCATGCACAGAAAACCACACTTTTCCCTACGGTATTATAGGGGGACCATATAGGGTTCATAAAATTAAGCAGTGAATCTGCTCCATATTGTTAACTTGACAAGCCACATTTATGAACGGCCATTTTACGGTATTAAAAAATCTCACAATTAGAGAATTTTTTAGAACCAAATAATATCCTTTCTTCGAGTATAAATTTAGAAGATGCAATTATCTCCCGAATGAGCAAAAGAATGAATATTTTAGGCATGTTTTTTATGAAATATTATTGGACTTTTAGGGGCATCGAAAATCAATGAGAAAAATTCATGCTACTTAAGCAGTCATTTTTTACAGAGTGTAGTTTTTGCATGCGGCCGGAAGAAAAGTTTGTTCGAAAGCCGGCATCCTGAGGTACCTAAAATATTATAGAATTATATTGCAGGCTGACTAGTTTTAAAACCCTACTTAATTAATCTTTTCGAAACGAAAACGCATTTCGGAATTTCAGTTAACATTTCAGGAGTTAGCCCACCTACTGTATGTCAGTCACAGTGCGTAAATAGCCTGCACTTTCGTTGCGAGAGCTGTGCACTCCGAATCACATTTGTGTACTCTCCTAACTTCCAATAATCATCAAACGACCGAGGAATATGCGAGGCCTGTGAGGCACTATGCGCGAGGTCCCCGGGCTTACTAAACGTTCATCTAGATGACTCCCTGTAACAGACGTCGCTTAACCTACAGTTTACCAGAACACCCTCAATTTCTCCATCAAAATGGCAATAAGGTCCTTCTAGCATGAAGAAATTGGCCGACTGATGCGGCGACAGTGTTAACCATTACATTGGCAGTGGATTCCTACTGTCAGTAAGGTTCGTTCAGTGCGATTTCGTAAGTAAGAAAACGAAATGCGTTTCAAAGCTGTTAGCACCTAGCTAATAACCTGATTTGCATATTTTAGGACCTATTCAATTCCTGTAGATATATCAAGTAAAGGAGTTATTAAGTGGATACTCGACATCGCACATTTCGTCGAAATAAACAATCAGTTTAGGAATTTTCCCAAATAAGGGTATTCTAATTTGCCAGAAAATTAGATAATAGATCGTTTAAATGGACGACTTTGACTCCTGGGGGTGGTCGTTGAACACCCTCCCATCACGATTAATATTTCCGATCGTTACCGATGGGAAAGCGGATCCGTGGTCCAGTGGCAGAGCGTTGGACATGTAAAACACTCAATGACCAAAGAACGCCGGTGCGTATCTCAGGTCCTACAAATCTGAGATTACGTAAGTCTAGGTGACTATGGTTAATAAACCAGAAATAGCAATCCAAGTTTTGTTTGTATTTGCCGGTACCTTTTTCTTCATACGTGTGCGAATATATTTTAATACATGGTATCAGCATTCTGCTTGGTCTGGTTGCAGACAGTTCATAGCTTCCAGTGGGAAGTCAACCTGTCAATCTTTATTAGTTGGTATGAGATTAGGTTTCGTTTCATCTACCAAAATTATCTACTTATTATTCCGCAAATAATATCGGGACTGTTGATGTGAGCCACTCGTTTAAAAGTTTTGGTTCACACTGGACGCCCAGGAGTAAGCATTTTAGTGGGATTCATTCATTTGCTTTGCAGTGTCAAATATTCACAACAAACCGTGGGCTATAAGTCGTCACGACATCGTGTAGAAAAGGGATCTTCGCTTTTCTGCGTATACCTAAGGATCGGGCGTTCCTCCGAGAATGGGGACATTTAAAATGCCTTCGGGATTGCGAACGCACAATACTTTTAAAAGTAGTTATCTATACGGACCCAGATGTACGAAATGATAAAAAATGAAAAATGACGGCTCAGTTGACTCACTGTTTGGGCGTCGAAGAAGATGAAAAAGGCGGTCAGCGGAAACACCTCGATGGCTATGCCAACAACCGTTCTAGTAAAGCATAAATATTCGTGTTGAGTAGATAAGTCAAATGTAGCTTTAGTCTATTTTAAACAAATTTCTGTATATGGGCGAAAAAACTGACAATGTGTTTAACTAGAAGACATGAAGACATTTCACGGAAGCTGACACTTATGACCAGACGACCTGCCTAAATGGCTTCTAAAGTAGGAGAGTAAGATTCCACGATCTTCTATTACAAAACATCTCCTTGATAGTGACCATTTGGTTGACACCAAAACCTCTTTTGGAGTATTAGTTCGAGCACGAACTACTCGGTTATTGTGCTACTTGGAGGCTGCCTATATGCGGCGGGAGAAACCCGACCTATAAAAACAGTTAAACCACGTGGTCAACCTCAGCTTGACCTGGTAGACTTGGGCCCTTTTGATTTTCGAAATCCCTCGGCATGTTTACTTCCACATTTTCTTTCCTATGTTGCATTTTGAAGATATCATTTTATTGATTAGTCTACGCGCAGTATACGTTGACCTTGTTGTTTTACATTGATTTTATCTGTCGAAATTCAAACCTCTGTACCATTCTCACTTGTTATTTGTGTTATGCAACGACAGGCTGCAGTTGAGAAGCCGTCGCGAAATTTACTGGTACCATTAAATTCTGTTGTCCTTGTTTATTTTAAATATTCAAGTTTCATAGCAGTCTCTTTAAGTATATCCTTCAGCTATCTCGTTGTTTTACGAGTTATATGGGGGATGATTTATTTATGAATAATATAAGCAACAATTATAGGCCTTAATGCAAGTCAACGTTTACTTTAAGTCATTATTTAGAAAATTAATGTTGACGCTACCCTTAGCTGCTCCTGTGTGTAATCACGTAAATCATGCACATACGATAGTGATGTTCAGTCATTAATCCTCATAGTAGGACGAAATCGTCTTTACTGACGGACGCACCTGTAAGCTAATAAATCCTTAGGATTATAATAAGCTTATTGTGTAAGAGCTCTGGTTAGTCCTATTCAGAGGATTAGGCTTAGCACGACGTTGGAAATGCCGTTGTTAAAAAATGCCTGATGAAGAAGGGGACTTACTCGTCGTCGGAAAATATTTTGACGATGGATCTCTTGAGGGTTACGAGTAAAATTGAGACGATCGTAACTGCAACGCCTAAATGCCAACAAAAGATAAACGGTGTAAAATTTCGGGACATATCTCAATGCGTTCCGCTTCAAATAATCCTTGTACCTTTTCAGACCAACACTCGCCAGCTACTATTTTTCGCAGTTAGGGGGCTATGTATTCCGAAAGCGCAATGCAAAGCCTCTCCATCATGTGATGCGTCTGCATGACTCCATTTAAGAGGCGAGAATATATCTGTTGATCGGTGACCATGATGACAATAAGGTTCAAGTGGATCGGATAAATCTGCCCGTCGCCATCGACAGAAATGCATGAACACCAAGTGGTGGTTCAGGGATCTCAAATGATGACCCATACTTCCCTGTCTAGCGTTGGTACTGGGCCTGACACTGCGTCTGCTAAATCAGCCACCACATCTATTCGCAGCCAAGGACACGTTAAGCCCTGAGTTCGTCTAACTGACGATTGACAGTGCGAATTACTTTCAAAATACTGATCGGTAACGTACAGGTAGGTGGGTTTGCAAGCTCAGGCCCGCCCTGAGGCGCAGATAAGTTTACTTGATCATATGTCGGCTCGGGATGCGTAGTCTTCCCATGTCTTTTGATGGCTCGTCAATACCGCACATAGCAATCTCAAGATTTCCAGCGTGCGTAAGTAGGTACTTTTCTTGAACTTCTGTCTCGTAGGACTGTTTGTTGCATCACTTTTCAACGTATTTTATCTAAAAATTACTTAAAAAGGATAACAACGTTGACTCGTTGTAGTCTCCCTATAGAATAGAAAGATCGCCCTTTAACAGCTAGATATTATTGAAGGGGTTATTAAGTTTGTAAAAACGTATGAAGTCAGAAAAAATTAGGGGACTCTGACGTGATAAGGAGCGCAGTCGTGAAGAAGGAGAAGGATCGACCCCAATTTCGCCTCCCTCTCCAATAAATTAGTGGGATGCGTGAGTCACGTCGCGGACCAGCACTCGTTGGACAGGAGACAAATCTGTTTTCCCGGAAATATCTCTCAGCGCTGGCGCCCACCCAACGAATCGAATGGCGAAAATTTCTTGAGGGCAAGAGTTCGGATAAGCCACGCATAGGACGGATCATTTGTATTGGCACAAATGCAGGAAAGGGCGTCTAATTCCAACCGGGTGGATTGGTGCATCGAACGTGCGTTAACCTAAACGTTAGCTAGCAGTTGCATCTCTATCTGGGCATAGTTGTTGGTGATTCCTTTTTACATATTGCACAGATTTCGGCGAACAGTGTTGGGAAAATACTAGCACGACAAGGGCTTTTTCCATAAAGAACCTTATCTACTTCATGCTTTACCATACTGACAGTGAGGCATTGAATAAAAGCCTGAATACGCTTGTTTTGCCGATTCTGTGCCGTCGCATGACGCAGCAGCGGCTCTTGAACGTCACTTCTCTCCCCCCCCCCCCCAACACAGCGTGCCCCGTACGCCTTCTGGTATAGGAACTCCATTTTCCATGCGGCATAAGGAAACGGTGGGGGGGGGGGGAAATTGACGAGCTGAACACCTAACAGCAGCGTCATCCACCACACGACCGAACTAAACATGCGCGTCTGAACTTTTGGCTGCTAGCGGTACTGCCAATAAAAACGAAAAGATGACTCCCAGGAAGCAGTATTGAAGAAGGAGACACGATCGCTGGGACAAGAGCTTTATTCGCCCGATATGTTCGAGCAGAGATCCGAAACATCAGGCGAATAAAGCTCTTGTTCCAGCAATCGTGTTTCCTTCCTCACGATTGCTTCCTGGGACTTGTCTTTTCGCTTCTATTGGCAATGCTTGCAGTGCAGTATGTAGGGATTGACTGTAGCTGGGCTGGCGTAGCCTATATTTATTTAAATAGGTGGGATCGTCTGGGGT
>CACRXP010000030.1:1749244-1769807 GCA_902702965.1 Spirometra erinaceieuropaei | reverse complement strand
GAATGACAGCAACAAATTGTTAATACAGTAGATGTGCTAACTCATGAAATGTCAACCAAAATTTCGAAATGCGTTCTCGTTTCGAAAAGATAAATCAAGTAGTGTTGTAAAACTAATCACGATGAAGCATAAATCTATAATGATCCAGTTAACTCAGGGTATCGGCTTTCGAAAGAACGTATTTTCGGCTGCATGCAAGATCTATACTCTGAAAAAATGACTACTTATGTAGCATGCAATTTTCTCATTGATTTTCGATGCCCTTGAAAATTCAATTATATTTCATGGAAAACATGCATAAAAATATTCATTCTTTTACTTATTCGGTAGAAAATCACGTCTACTTCCAAATAAATACTCAAAAGAAGAGTGTAACTCGGTCTTTAAAAATTTTTCTAATTCCCGAATAATTTTGAACCCGACCTGCTGTTACACTTGCATTCAGGGTTTCAAAACTACAAGCTGTATATTTTCAATGCACGGGATACCATGCGTTTGTCTACGGCGTTTAGAGGAGACCATATGAGGTTCATAAAATTAAGCAGTGGATTTGAGCAATATTGTTAACTTTACAAGCCACATTCGTAAATGCAGATACATGACGTTTCATGAACGGCCACTTAAGGTTTTTAAAAAATCTCACATTTAGAAACTTTTTTAAAACCGAATTATACTCTTCTTTTGAGTATGAAATTAGAAGAAGACGTGATTTTCTACCGAATAAGTAAAAGAATAAATATTTTTATGCATGTTTTCGATGAAATATAACTGAATTTTCAAGGGCATCGAAAATCAATGGGAAAATTGCATGCTAATTAAGTAGTTATTTTTGCAGAGTATAGATCTTGCATGCAGCCGAAGATACGTTCTTTCGAAAGCCGACACCCTGATGTAACTGGATCATTATAGATTTATGCTGCATCATGATTAGTTTTACAACACTACTTAATTTATCTTTTCGAAACGAGAACGCATTTCGAAATTTTGGTTGAAATTTAATGTGTTAGCACATTTACTGTACATTTTCCGTTCTCACCCAAAAATGGATATAATAAACACGATTTTTTAACACATTTTAAAAAATACGTCTGGGAATTGTGCATGTTTTCTAAACCACTAAATGTATACATAATCAAAGAGACCTTTTTGTTCGAACCGTGATTCAAACAACGGATATGGGACTATATCTAGTTTCAAATATTATATCTCTGCGATATACGTTAAAATCTTTCCTTTTTGGTTGGAAAAAACAGAAAACGTATTCCGTTTATAAGTGCCTGAAGCTTCCACCCTAAGTAAGAGACGACACCCGTGCTCTTTTCAGAAAACGATTTATCCCGGTTGACTAAATCACGGGAAATGCGTTTGATCAAACGGTCCGGACTTGCATTCCGGAGTAGCACCAAATAAAAATCAGTCTGAACAATAGGACACGCACTTCAGAGGGATAGCATTCTGATTTCACGACGCGAAGTAGATGATAAAACGTCGGAACATAAATATCAGATAAAAATTCGGTAGATACCAGTTCTCTGGTGAATGGCGGCTTATTTGCAAGGTATGGATGCCTCTTTGATGTTTAGAATACAGGACTTTCAGACTGAGGGAAAGTAAGGAATGCGGAAATCAGGAGGTAATCTCGGATGAGAGCATTTCGGATAGGCTTGACACTGGATCTTTTTTGCAAGCGCAAGTTTTCGCTTTTAACCGTCTTGACTAGGGAGAATGCTTAACTGCTGCTTTGCCGTTCCATCTTAAGTAGGTAGGACACTTTGGTATTCGCGGAGTGTTGCGTGTAAACCAAAGGCAGTTGTTGGGAATTAGTAGTGTGCACGTATAGATGACAGACAGGGATTTTTTGCAGGGTATCTTATTTACCGACCGAATATGTAAGTTTGTATATTCACAAGCAAGAAGGATTTAATCAGAGATAATTCTGATTTCCTCCGGTATATCATCCTAATTAACATTCGGCTGATCTGATTTGATCATCAATGTCTCTTTGGAAAAGACTGAAAGAAGGACAAAGCGAACCGCGGTCTCCCTTTAATATTGATCACTTCATGAGAATTCTAAAATTCGCCCAAAACTTACTTTAAATTTGAAATAAAATCTCAGAATCAGATGAATGGGTCTCAATTCTTTTGGCATAATTGAAATAAGGGTCTTTCGGGAGGCAGAAACGACTGCCTGCAGTCGACATTAAAAATGCTCTTCGTCACATTTAAGTTAAAGTCAGGTTCTTGTAAATCACCAACTTTCACAAGCAATATCGCATTTACTTACTTTAGGTAAAATCAGGAATCCCATTACGCCTTAGGAAAGATGTTATCTGGCACTCAGAGTGGTTTTTAACGGATATGGATCGTCTGCACCTAGCAAACGTAACCTTACTAAACGTGGGGATGCGATACTATGTGACCTAGGCGAAATTCGCACCCAAGACAAATAGGACAAAACTCCGAGTTAGATTAAAAACGCCTAGTAGCTTAATTGGCACGGAAATCATCCACTATGATTGCCTTAAAAGCCCAATTAGACAGTCTACTTACTGTTTGGTGGATAACATAAGCTGCAGCTCGTTAGGAACGTAACATATACCGAAGTGAAAAAAACTAAAGGCTCTCTCTCTCTCTCAGCTTCTGGTAGCTCATGTGACAAAGGCTCCGGATACCCCAAAACGCCACCAAATCTGTCGTGGGTAGAAATTCCGCCGAGGTCGTTGCGTTTATTACAGTTCGGCAGTCAGTCAAAGTATTTCAATCGATCGAAACACCTCTCAAATACCTTGTGCACGTAGGTATGGAAACCAAATGAGCATATTACACTGTGCATGTGTATTCCTTTTTTTAGCAACTGCAATTATTCTAGGTGACTAGCGAGATGTAAATTCAAAGGTCAAATCTTGGCGTGAGCGAAATACCTTAGCAGTATTTTGTTGCGGAATCAGTATTGCAACCTCTCCCACGCACACAAAGCCACACAGAACCCGTATTTTAGAAGTTCAGTCAATATTTCTTGAAATCAGCCACCAGCGCCGGTCACGCAGGTGTCTGGGGCAGTCTTCTCAGAGGAGAAAACAAAAGCAGGATCAGAACAACAACCACTCATCCGTTGGTGTATTCGTGCTGCAAACCGCAGTGACAAAGGCGACGCATCTGCTTATAGAAGAGTTACTGCCGCCATACAAAAAAGTTTTTGGGCGAATATACTATTTAAAACGGATTTACATCCCTAAGATAAAATGGACACTTTACGAGGGCTTCAGTGGCATCTTGGACAGCTGAAAGCCTTATATAGGACACATTGGAGCATCAGACGATCTAGCATGTCGTAAAGTATTGTAAAGACTTTTTTAATAAATCGCGGCATGACCATTTGTCAGAAAGATACAGTGAGTGACCGATCTCATGAAATGTGGGCTGAAATTCTGAAATGCCTTTCCGATTAGGAAGGATTACTTGAGAGCTGTTGTAATACTGATTGCCTTGCGGCATACCCTTATAACAATTCGGACTCGGCAGGATGTCAGCCTTTTAATAAACTGCTTTTCAATCTCCCGTAGAAATCGTACTCGGTAAAAAATGGTCACGTAAGTAGCATAAGGTTTTCGCATTGATTTTCGATGGCCTTGCAAGTTCAAATATATCTTATAGAAACCATTAACAAAAATATGCTTTCTTTCAGTCAATTAATAGAGTATCCCGTCTTCTTTATATTTTATACTCAAGGAAGGAGTTTAATGAGGTTTTAAAGTTTTCTAATTGCGAATAATTTGGAGCCTGATCATTCGTTGCACTAGCGCTTAGTGATTTCAGTCTACATGGTGTATGCGTTCCGCGTAAAGAGAATCTCATATTTTTCTATGCCATTGAAAATATATCATACAGAGTCCATAAAAGTTTGCAATGGATGAGGACTATGTTGTAAATTTTATGAGGAGCTATGGTAAACGGCGAGGTTCGATGCTATGTAAATGGACATTGCGAGGTCTTAAAAAATCTCATAATTAGAAACTTTTTTAAAACCTTATTATACTCCTTCCTTGAGTAGAAAATATAAAGAAGACGGGATTCCCTATATATCGACTGAAAGAAGGCATATTTTTGTCTATGGTTTCTATAAGATATACTTGAATTTGCAAGACCATCGAAAATCAACGGGAAAACTTCATGCTACTTACGTGGCCATTTTTACCGAGTGCGATTTCTACAGGAGATTGAAAAGCAGTGTATTCAAAAGCTGTCATCCTGCCGAGTCCGAATTGTTATAAAATAATGCCGCAAGATAATCAATATTACAACTGCGCCCAAGTAATCCTTCCTAATCGAAAAGGGTTTTCAGAATTTCAGCCAATATTTCATGAGATCGGTCACTCACACATGGTTTCTCTGCATACTGGTTACATAGAGTGGGAACGACCACGTTATCCAACGAAACCATGTCGGTAAACATTAATAAAGACTGACAAATTAATGTCGACTAATTCCGCTGCTACTTACTTACGGTAACAACGGTGACTGACGCCGTGGAACGTGGTCTGATGGCATTTCCGGCGCCTAAAGCCTGACCGACTCGAATGCAGGCGGCTACTCCAAGTCCAAGGGGAATCTAAACAGAAAGAGAGAGAGAGTGTGCTCGAAAAAAAACCCTTTGGTAGGGTAGGTGCTTCAAAAATGCATAATGTAGTGATAGGTGAAGCACACATTTTGTTTTAATGGCAGCAATACTTGCAAGATCCAACTATGTACAACTCGGATAGAGGAAACGCTGCCGCGTTGGAGTCGATCATACTGGAACCGAAATTTCTTATAGCGATCCGTCGGCTGCGCTAGTTAGTGTGGAGATTCTGTTTGCCAAGAAGATTAGCAGGCTAATGCAAGACAAAGCCGACATGTCCTTTGAACCATAACTAGAATCGAGACGGTGAACCCACTCCAGGGAATTTTTAAGTTCCAGCAGAGGTTAGACGCTTTATGATGTCCGAGTTTTCGGGCAGCGCGCACTTTAAAGTCCACCAAATGACCTAAGAAGACCAGGCATAGTTCTTCGAATCTGCGGTTCTTTTTTGTCCAATATCGCTGTTATCAGACTAGGACAGCCAAAAATTCAAATAAATTGGTCTGTCGAAAACAACTATATAAAATTGCCGACGTTCCGAAGAGTTAGGTTGGCTTTCCATTGTCAAAACGTTTAACGCACAAAATTCAAATGCGCGCCGAGACAGTTGGCCTTTTGTTGATCGATCATGCTTCATTCATTGCCTCGGCTGTTTAACTGCCGCCTAGCGGATTTGAGAACCTCGTGCTTTGTCGGTCATCTCCCGAAAGAAGGTATCCGGAGTAATTATTTGATTAATCTGCTACCCTGTCGGACAAGCTTTGTGTCAAGCTGTCTTTTTTCGGTTTACTACGCTAGCCGCAGTCAGCTTCAGTTGGTCATTGTCCGGATAATAACGCAGTTTCGTAAGTCACTTCACCTCCGGCGTCTGTCTACATACGAAAACCGCGCCTATAAGGCAGGCCGTTCTATTTTTAAACTGTTCCGATCTAAGAGGGTCGCTCTTTTAGGGTCGGTAGCGTGACCAGTTTTTTAAATGTGGCTCGCGATACAAGAATTCGAATGCGGCCCCTGCATTTACAGTCCGCACTTAAGCAGACGCATCCGAAATCTTAAACGCGGGCTGCCGGCGTAATTTAATTCCCAATCATTTCAGCAGGCTTTGTATGCAGTCTTCGAAGTTTCATCAAACAGAGCTCTGTCCGTTGGCTACTCCAGAAGTGAGTAATTGTGAGCTGTGGTCTGTTAGGTGCCGCCAATGAGATTTCCCGACTTTGGGTCACTGCTCGTTTGGCCGTCATCCGCTTGTCCGGCACTTTCTTTGTTCGACAAGATTGGTTAGATAACTGTTAGTTCTCGAGATGCTATAGAATCATAGCTGTTCGGCTCCTTTATTTGCTGACGAACTGAAACGCATTTAAAGCCTTTGTAAAAGAATTCGGGCAGACCTGGACTACTGTGCCGCCTAGTAGCAACTCAATGCGGGAGTCTCTGCGAAAAACTGTAATTTTAAATTTCCCACGCAAATGACAATCATCAGACTTGGAGTAAACGCAAAGGTTCAAACTCTCTTCGTCGACCTGGTTACTAAACCCCTTGGCGGTGGCCGAATTTGCCGGAGCAACAATAAAAATAAATATCGATCAGCCTATGACAGACAAGCGATTCGAATTTTGTGTGATTACATGGTTCAAACGTTCTTACAATGGACAAGAGACTTTCATTGGCCAAAACTTCGACCCCTTAAATAATGTTTCAGCGGACTATTCCTCCTGGTCAACTAATCATCGCGCCATTCTTGCCTTTACCAATCCTATCAACTCCGCGGCAAAATATCGATTAATGGTTGCAAAAGTTGCTGTGATAGCTTAGAACCAGATAGTTCGGGAGATCGCGGTTTGCGCTTGCTCCATCTATCAGGTATTAAGATCTTCAAGATCTTAACTGGGAACTTCGATGTTGAGGGACGGTATTGTCTCAGGAAAGGGGCCTACCAACTGTCTATTAGACTGAGAAACTGCATCACTTGTTTGCAAGCCCATGTGTCATTTGCATGTGATTAGTCGACGTATTTACAGAGAAAAGGAATAAATTTTTCAAACAGCTGATTACCGTCGTGTAAATGAGAGAGTCGATGGTGATGATGATGGTTTGCGCACCTAACTCCGCGTCGCCGACACAACCTGAAACAAACATAACGAAAAAATCAGTCCAGCCTTTTAAGCATAGCAGGTAAGAAGAGGTGAGTGAATGGCCAACTAATTAGTTATTCATAGGTCTGAAAAGTGTTTACCGAATGAGTTTTTTTGTTTTCTACCTTTTGTCTCAAAATAATTAGCATTTCGCTACAGTCCGACTTGCGCCTTAAAATCTCATAAGGGGGTTAGGAGTGTAATTGTAGTGAACGACCAAATACCTTTGTTAATGCACACGGAACCCCTGTTATTTACAAGCCGGTTATTTTTCCGCTCGTTCAAGCAGAAAACGGGCATTTCCCACCAGTCTGCAGAAGAGACGTACTTACCAGTAAGAATGGTCCCAATTTCGAATATCCACCATTGCAAACCCAGCATCATCAGTCCGGGAAGAGCAAGTTTAAACCACAGATGCCAGTCTTGCCACATCTCCGGTTTATAGCCTAGGAGAAGACGGAAAAAGGGCTTCCTATATTTCAAAAAGTCACAAAACTTAAATATTTAAAAAATATAAATCAATTTATCTCGGGTGTTATAGAAGTGGCGACGAGGTGACCACCGGTACAAAGCAAGCCAAGTGTCCCGTAGTTACTGTCCGACAAGTTCGATTGCATGGTTGCTTGAATGGGGTTTAAAAAGCAACAGCTGGTCGAAATCTACAGCCATAAATGGCATTCGCAATGCATAAATAACCCTGCTTGGAAGTGTTCGTTTGCTGAAGAACCGCCCCCAAGTTATTGCGAGCATGAAAACCGAACATGCACATATACGCGAAGAGCTGATAAAACAGAGATAGTATTCGCTAAACCCACGAAGTTGTTTTTTCCTAGTGTAAAAAAACTGACCAAAATCTCAAAAAAAACGAAAGACGACCTATAAGCCTTTCTAGGGTACAATGCATGGGGTGGATATCAACGTCCATACGTTTCTTGGGAGTTCGGAAGAGCGGGCGGTCAATGCAATACTTCGACGTTTAAACGACTCAGGAAAAGTATCAGACCTATACAAGACCTTGGCCTTACGTAATGCAGCGGACAGCGGTTCATTTTGCGAGGACGACGCTAAAAGGCACTTTTTGAATTTGTATCTCAAATCGAAGAATTTGTGCCAATTTCCCTGTTCATGCGTAATCGTATCTGGACACTATTGTACATGCAGTAAGCCTTAATTAAATTCTTTTCACTTTTTGGAGTCGAAGCATGGTTACAAGATTACCAACGGTCCGTTTTAGAGGCCGCCGCGAGTAACCCCACTCAGAGAATAATTCTGAGGGACCTAAAAAGGGATGATTCATCCACTCTTTGAAAAATGGGATGAGGTAATGACTACTACTTATGACCAGAACGGAACAATCATATCATAAAGAGCTACTTGACAAGTGGAATGCCAGACAACATGTGCATGCCAGCGTTTAATTCTGATTAAAAGCCTATTATGGTACTGAAACTTGCAAATTTTTCTTTATTTTGTTTACAGTTCAAAGTTTTCATACCTTATCACAAAACCGTTCCGGTTGCGATACAAAACTTTTATTAATACACACGTTCTGACTTCTAGGAGCGAAAGTATAGTTTGAATTTCTTAAGATAACTAGCTAGGAGCAACCATTGATTGAATTTTATCACCATCGGCGCTTAATAAGTGAATCCTAATACGTTTATTCACTGCACTCTCGGATTTATTAGGTGGTAATTGTCAACTGCATCAGACGCCAGTCTTCAAAATGAATTAATTAGGGTAATACAGATGAAGGCCCTTCACGACGCTCGATAATTTGGAATTATCAGATGGCCTTGGTAACTCAGTCTCGAAAATAAGAAGAGACATCATTAAGGGTATGGAGTTTCAGTGTCTCGGCTGTCCATACGTAATCGGTGTTCGCTTAAGAACTCAATACATCTTTGATTTCGATCGATGAGTTTTAATTTTGCTCCAGTCGCGCAGAATAATCTACTTCAACTAGCAGTGCTGGTAATATTTCAAGTCTAACAAGTTTGTCCTCAGGAATAAGTTTTAATATTAAAAAAACAATTAAGTTCGAAACTGTCCCTTCCTTTTTTACTGAGTTTGCCAGGCAAAAATCAACTTACCATGCCAAGTTTCCTTGTATGCTTTTGAAAAGTAGAGGTATGCCAGGATCAGGACAACCTCAAGACCGTAACTGAGGGACTGTGCAACTGCGGAACCCCTGTTTAAAACACAAATGCTTTGCGTTTCGTTAGAGAAAGACAATTGATTTTCCTACTCTGTCGGTGTTTGTTCAAAAAATGAAAGAAAATCTTCGAGCATGGTTAGGAAGGGATAAAATAAGGAAGATTAAGAGCTCTATCCTCGCGCACATGGTAGACAGACCACCAAAGAGATCTTAAGAGTGATCTAATAGGAACCGTCAAGCTGTCCAAAACTGCTTGGGCGGCGTCTGTTGCTTAAGGCAGAGGCGGATACAATCAATTTACACAAACCTGTCTTTTGCACGCAGGAGAACTTCATACAGGTCCCACAGTTGCCATGGTCCAAAGCCATTAAGTCAGTCACCCGGACATAACCACCCTTGCCGGTACCCACCAACCCCCCTGGCGGTGACTGGAATTTTGTTAAGATCGCAGTTGGTAGCCAGGCACTGTACGTTGATACTGTCGACGTACTTACTTGTTATCAGTGGGTGTGTTTACCTTGCCTAAGGAACTGGTTATCAGTATGTGTGCTTCTACTGCATGAGATAGGTCGGCCATTCCGGTCAGGCTGTTGGGTTTAGTTAGAGTTACGGTTAGGCGTAGGTTACGTTTTAGGATTAGGATTTGCGTTATAGGGTCCGGCTTCAGTGTTAGGGTTAGGGTTTAGGTTTAGGATTATGGTTTGGCTTTAGGGTTGTGGTTTGGCTTCGGGATTAGGGTGACCGGTTAACGATTAATGGATAACGGTTAGAGTTAAGATAAAGGTTAAGTTTAGGGTTAGGGTTAAGGTTAGGGTTAGGGTTATCCTTTCACTTTTTACCTCTTTCATTTTCCTCAGGCTGTGCTGTTTTCCGCGGGATTTTTTTCAGTTTCTGCCATTACTCTACCTTACTAAAACTTCCCAGCACCTTTTTCGTTTCCTTTATTTTTTCCCCGAAACTCCGGCATTCGACCAGCAGCACTTCCACTAACCCCACCCATATAACCCCTATCCAACCATTCCCTTAAGACAGGGACCCCGCCGTCTGCCTCCCAATTCCTGACTACCAACTGTGATCTACCCGGAATTTAAATGCCTCACTTCCCCCTCCCCCTAAACCTGAGCTGCAGAACAAATATTTACTTGTCCGTATCTTTTGATTTACTAACGCATTAGCCATATATGTACAGGCCTGAAGAGAGGAAGACGGACGTATGGTCGATGAATTGTCTTTTGAATTTTCCAATGGGAATTTTCACAACTCTTTTTTGCTGAGTTAAATTAAATAAATGAAATGGGTGAAGATTTACAAGCTGGCTGTGTATACCAGAAGGATTACTCCAAACTAAATGCAATAACTTGAGTTTTTTCAATTCGAAGGCCATACAAGTTGCTGAAATTTCCGAGTCACTTTTGACAAATTTGAAAAAAACTTTCGTTGCAAAAGAAAAGGCAAAATGCAGGAAGCGAATAAATTAGAAACTATTCCATCGAGGGAACATATCGTTACGGGGTAGTGTAGTGAAGTCTGAGGATGTAATACAGCCACTAAACGTACACTAAATCAGCGAAATGGATTAGATACCCATAAGCCATGTCGACATCACCCCGACTGATCCTAATGTTAACGCCTTTTGATCACTTGGAACGTTACGCTTTTGCAGAAAGCCAGAAACCGCAAAATACTGTTGCAAAAATAAGTCATTACTTTCAAACGTCATCCCTGACAGGCGAAGAAAGAACAACGCCTCCTAAAGCATGCCCATTTTGAATTATTCAAAAGAGCAGGAGAACAAAGACGCCTTTCATCCAACTTGACAAAAACAATGTAGCGAAGCCCACATTTAATGCCCCTGAACCAGATATATACCCTCGCGGAGACGGGTACATTGTTGATGAGAAAGCGGCAGCCCCCACCAATCTTTTGCCAACTAGGGTTTCCTGCTTAGGATAAATTTTTCAGATATCAAAGGCGGCTCATGTGTGACTATTGACACCTTTTAATTCATAGGTGTCGTGCGATTGTTCTGCGTAGCTATGACCGCAAATATTGCCTACTGGCAGTATTGCTTGGCAACGGCACTGACAAAGGCTTTCTACTAGGAATATCCTCCTACTTTGGGTATAACTTTGACCCCCAACCTGGGAATAGTGGACTCTGGGCACTGTAATTGCATCTCATTTCAATGCATCGGCAAGTATATCAATAAAATTCGACAGCGCAATTTCAACTTTCCCTGACGTATCCTAATAGACACATTTGAAGCATGCAAGTGTGTCTGGCCCGCATCTAATGCAGCAACTGGTTGGTGACGGAATAACTTAAGGACCACTGAACATTAATCAACAAAGAAAACGTAAAATTCACTATACAAAGCATAGTCTGATTTAGTCTTTTTATAATTTGCGCCCTCCTTTGATATACTGGACCAATGGGAATAGTTAAATTATGTATTACGATTTAATGCTACGTGTGAGAGTTCCTTTTGCAGCATGAGTTCCAAGTCACAAAAAATGCACATTCACCCCAGTAGAGCTGACCGACTTTAGCTTTTTGATGCTAAGCTTTTTAGTTTCTTTAGAAATAACTGTACGCAATTTGAAGCAGATGCTTCGACACAAACCTTACAATTGTATATCTGGTAGGTAAAAATGCCTTGTGGTTACTTTCATCGGTATTTTGAATCAGTTCCCTGGCTGGTGATAAGCGTTTAGAAGTGTTTACTTCAAAAATTATTTTTACGGAATGCACCCACGCATGTTAAAGTGCTTGTGTGAAGTGTTCACGAGTTGCTTATTGTACTTGGACTACCAGCGGAGAAATGCCGGCATCTCAACAGTTTTCTCACTTTACATGAATCTCGTGGGCAACCAGGTTGTCTTTGAGTGTTTGTGGGTTGCTCAAGCATTCAGGTATTTCTGAATCTACATCGCGTACGCTCCAATGCTTGTTCCAGTAGCCGCTGTTCAGTAGAAGGATAGGTCAAGCCGCTTAATGATGTTGTTGTCCTCTTCTAAACCAACAGGCGTCATGCAAATTTGCGACGCAAACCAAACCCATGAAGGTTCCTTGTGAATTGACCAGTATGTTCAATGTCTCGAAAATTCAGGAGTATAAAAGACACTCCTGAATGTCTGGTTGTACAGGAACGACTGTGTCATGGTTCAAATAACGGATAGGAATCAATCCCGTGGAGTTTTCGCTGGCGCAGTTGGCGCCCGGCTGGACAATCGGGAAAATATTGTCGCGCGACAGATTAAAAATCACCGGCAGAATAAGCGATGATCTGGCCACCGAAACGACCGAACGGATCGACTGCTATCTGGAGAGCTCACACATTCTTGCCGAGGGTGCCAGTACGTAAAAGGGCTGTCCGCTGACGTGATTTTTACTAGACTCTCACTATTGCGTCAGGCAAAAGGCCAGTCGTTTGATACCAAACGGGTAAGAATGCAACTGCCCTAGAAAACATAGCTTACCTAAGACCAGTGTTTGCTTTAAACAGTAGCAAGTAGTGCACTAGGGCGTTGGTGCAGTTTCCAATGATTCCAACCACGAGCGGAGCAATTACAATATTCTAGAAATATCAAAAGTCACAATCAAGACGTTCATTGTGTATTATTGAGAAAAGCAAATGCACTGAAAGAGCGGGGTAAGATCTTATTTCGTAGCCGCACCTGTTGAGGGTTAGGGTAAGGGATTAGAGTAAGGGATCAGGGGTTGGGGTTGGAGTTCAGGGTTAGGGGTTGGGGTTAGGGGTTAGAGTTGGGAATTAGTGTTAGACCCCCTATTACCACCGGCCCCGTATGACATGCGGCTGACGCTTGTCTACTTCAGGTGCGAAATAAGATCGACCGAAAGCAGTTCTAACAACATGGACACATAAAAACGTGAAATAATCCTTAACTTTCAAATGGATGTTGCACGGTGACAATTTCCTCGCGAAAACTAAGATATGTCGTAAATCCTCACTAAACATATATTCAGTCCTATGGATAAATCACATGGGAAGCAGGCATATTCGGAATTTTCTTCGAAGTTTGGATCTAGTAGAAAACAGGCAGGCAAACTAACTTAAATACTCTGTAAATACTGATTGCAGTTGCTGACTGGATGTTTTAAGCAGAAGCTCGCAAAACAAGTACGACGGTAATTACGAGGCCGAGGCACAGAAGCGCTATTTTAATTCTCCATCAACTTTGTGCACAGTTAGTCTATGTTAATCAAACCAAATGCACTTTGGGTTCACGCCAGAGAATAACAAACGCTTCTAGACATATTTGGCAGATCTTATTTAAATAAAAGTGCGGCAACTGCACTAAGTTTGCAATTCAAATGTACAATTTAGCTTAATACTCTACCTGTGTGTTCAGAGGCCACTTGAATGGGCGTTTGACAGAACCTTTCTATAGCATGTACAGAAATTGGAGTAGCATTGCCTGACGGCTTTGATAAAGAATCTCCTATTATTGACTTACATGTGGTAGTCGTATTAATGAGTAGGAAACATTACCCCAATTTAGTTCAGTCACTGTACTCTGGGGTGAGCGGCCTAACCATAACGTTAGTAATCCGCGCTCGGAAAAAAATTAACCATTAAGTAGTGTGTCTCTTTGATGAACATAAAAGTAATTTAAATTTAATCACATTTTTCAGAAAATAGGCCTAAACTACTTATGTCTCATGCTGTTTTTGCACGAACTTACCCCGTATAAATTGGGTATCAATAGGAAGAAACTATTTTAGGGTTTGTAAATTATGGCTTCAGGAGAATGTAGTAGAAGCCTACATGTGGCTTACTGTCCACAGGCCAAATGATACAATTTTTAAAATACACTGGAGGGTATATTTCAATCTTGACAAATTATCAGCACCAAGAGGCCGCACTAAAGCAATATAAAGTCATGTAATAATTTTTGACGTAAATAAAAGAAACATGATTTGGAATCTCCTTTAGAAAATTAAACTGATATTAATAAATCAAAGTACACAGAAGGAAAAATTTATTTAAATCCCTAGTTTCTTCCCAAAATGGAATTCAAAAACGCTCTTTTCTGCAAAACGAACACGTAAAAACACACTGTGTGCACACTAGGCTTATAATATTACTGAAATCACGCTAACATCGAAAACTACATAAAGGTCTACCTGATACTTCAGAGCACTCATTTTTTGCTCCAGAGCAGCGTTAGTCCAGTCAGAGATCACCGTCATTTCGTTCTAATCAGCACGGCGGAATAAGAATAAACTATGAGGTAACAGGTAGCTATTACTGAGTGTTGGCCGAAAAGCCTCACTCCCAAGTACAACATTCGTTCAGTTGGCCACGTGGTCGTAGGGTCATAGCTCAACTGAATGGCTCTAGTTCTACCTATCCAATGCTTGATTGAGAAGGAGCAATGGTTTATGCATCAGGTATACAACGGTCCAACAGGTCGCCACAAGTTAAGACGGCATAACTCCCGGTAAACCACGGGGTTATGTCACTAGCCAAAGAATGACACGTTGAAAGTCGCCGAATTTCAGTGAGGCGTGTCCTTCTCCAAGGTCTGTTGAAAGTTTTAAAACGAAAACAGACATCTTACTGCCTCCTAGGTTAGTCAATACCCGTATACTCATGTGACCTATCACATCCAAGATGGTAGAAAACGCAAAAAGCGGGGGGGCGAGTCCATAGGTGGTGAACGTTGAAACTGTTTTCGGTGGAAGCCTCTCGCGAAACTGATCTTCCGAGCAAGCATCTTCGCCTGTGACAGGAGACCAAATGAGTAAATGGGCTACCTATACGATTATCATAAGCCACAATGGCGCGATGGCATGATGAGATTGTCCATCACCCCAAAAACCATCGCACCCCGCTGCTCGGTACAATATTGGAGCCCTAAACTGATGCGTCTCCGGAGAGAATAAGAAAGTTTACTTTCAAGCATCAGATGTATATTCATTACGTCATGACAAGTTAGTCGAGGCACAGCATATCTAGGTTTTTGACCAACAGCAGAGCTATCATCCGAGCGATTCAGTTGTTCGTTTCAACAGATAATGCAGACGCAAGGAACGATTTCTGGCCCAGTCACAACGCCAACTGCGACTGTTTGGGAAACTCTGTTCGAAAAGCCTCGTTGACGTCTAATGAAGCGTCAGCATGCAGTTATTCAAAGTTCATGTTGTAATTATCAGTAGTCGAAGTCCATCAAAGTGCTTGCAAAATCCCACGATGACTGGAAAACTATACATCAATCTTTCGAATTAGTCGTCCCAGTCCGAACACCAGAACGTGTCCTCTGCCTCTGCTTGCCCCTGCGTTAACTTTCCCGTCAGAAAATCCTCTAGCTCCGAGTGCGGATAGCATTTTTAAGAAAGGCATCTTCGAAAAACTTTATACAAATGCTGCTAACAAATGCACAGATGTCGGAAAGGCTGTTTCTGATCCGCAGGCTTTAGAAATCACTTGGGTATTTTTCAGCCAAACCTCATTGTAATATGAACTATAGACATGGTCTCTAACGGACCGTATCAAACATATGGAATGGTACATGGTGATGCATGTGCCCCAATGTATTCCAACTGTAGGACCGGAGTAAACAGTTTCGTTTTGACTCGGAGGTCGGAACTCGCACAGGCGGTGGCGTAGTGACTGGCACTCAACTACATGTCACTATCGGGCATGCCACGTAAGGTCCCAGTTACACTATATCGGGGCCCTCTCAACGTATTACGACCAAAGGGACATTGCAGCGATCGGTTGTAAGTTAAATTTAGACTTCAAAATCCAAAAAATTCATTGACAGCATAAAAAACAACGCAATTACCTGAGTTTGCACATACTTTGTTAAAACGTTGTACCAAGCAGCAAACTGAGAGAAAAGAAGTTTTTCACAAAAGCGA
The DNA here is from genome assembly GCA_902702965.1 of Spirometra erinaceieuropaei. Classification (NCBI taxonomy): domain Eukaryota; kingdom Metazoa; phylum Platyhelminthes; class Cestoda; order Diphyllobothriidea; family Diphyllobothriidae; genus Spirometra; species Spirometra erinaceieuropaei. The sequence continues at coordinate 1,754,009 of CACRXP010000030.1, read as the reverse complement.
CTCCTTACCAGTAGAGCTGGAATGGTATAAACAAGGTATTCTGCAGCCAGTCTGGAAGAGTAAAAAAATGCACGCAGTGAAACCTAAGATACCGTAATCAGTATATGTGAGTCGTCTTAAAGTGCTGGTAAAACTGACAGCGATCTTAAAACCTTCAGTCTGAACGGATATATTAAATGTCGGACATCCAGAAAAATAGGCGGACTAAGGGCTCAAATTAGCGCCCGCATCCTATTTTTGTCCCGTCTGAACATCGTCGTTTGCATTTAAAGAACTCTTCTGGGGCATCGTTTGCATGTTCTTCTATGTCAGCGCAAGTTGGCTCAAATCGATTTTGATCATTAGCCGTTACTCTTGTTCAAATGCAGTCTGTCTGGTTGCACACCTGTCACCATTCACGCACGTACAGAACCAGTAAATCTTGTCTGGGAGAAAGATAAGCGCCATCGGGTACGACGAAAGAAAACGATCTCACGACTAAACTGTCTCAGAGGCCGACATGGAGTCAATGGGTTTTAAGCCGGAACCGTATGTGCAAAGCAAACAGTTAATGTGATTCGGGAGTTACGTTCAGGAACTCAACATATGTCGGACTACGGTTTTCGTTTGTTGCATTGGAACTGCATTTCATTTCCGGCAATGGGGGCCAGAGCGGACCCTCTATGACTTATTGGCCGGTGGTTAAGTGCGTTGAATTTCTAACCAACAGGCCATGGGGTCAAACAGCAGGTGCTGCACTCCTCGGGGTTAGGTATGGCTGGCTGGCGACGACTAGCAAGCCAGAAATGGACATTCCATACACCTTTGCCTTTGCCGGTAATGCTATTTTGCCTACATTACGCGTCGGAGTGCGGCTGCTGGCGGATCTCGAGAGAGAGCCCCAAGGCACAACGGAACGAGTAAGTTCCCGCGATCGGTGAACGTCCCTCTACCCTTGCGTATACCCCATCGCAACAGACAGAACATGGAGCCCATTGCTCAGTGGTTAGGGCATTGGACTTCTAACTAACAGGTCGCGGGAGCGAGCCGAAGGTTGGGTGTAGCTAGCTGACGACGGCTAATAATCCAGAAATAACCACTCCACTCTCTTCCAGTCGAAAATGCCGCAGGTAACGACGGCGTACTGAACCGCCAATTTAAATGAATATCCAGGCACACCTTCATGTGCTCCATAGGAGCAAGCGACAACACTCGAAAAAGCAAGTATTACTGGCAGTATGTTAATACCGACAAAGACAGGGGAGACTGTAATGGCCATTTTTGGGTCGTTAGCCGTCGTCCGCCAGTCATATCCAACCTCGAAGTGTGAACACCTGGAGCTCGATCCCGCGACCTGTTTGTTAGAAGTTCACGCCTCTAACCACTGGGCCAGGAGACCGTTGCCCTGCCGGTTTCGATCGGGAATATACAATGGTAGGGGGCGCTCACTGATTGTTCTTACAGAAGTCACTCGTTCCGTTGTGCCTTACGGACTCTCTCTCGAGCCCAACCAGCAGCCGCACAGCGGCGTCTCTAACCACTGAGCCTCGGGTGTTCCACACTTCGAGGTTAGGTATGACTGGCTGACGACGGCTAATAAGCCCGAAATGGCCACTTCCGTCTCCCTTGTCTTTGTCGGTAATTCCATTCTGCCTATATCATGTGCCGCTGTGCGGCTGCTGGTTGGGCTCGAGAGAGAGAGAGAGCCCGTAAGGCACAACGGAACGAGTGGGTTCCGTAAGAACGATCGGTGAGCGCCCCCCACCATCATAGCAAGTATTAGACGGTCAGAAGGCATTTTCAGCAGTAGTCTGCGAGAAAAACCAAAAAGCTGAAAATTGCACCGACTTCAGTGAAGCTTTAGGAATAGCGTAAATGCTGTCAAAACTATGCGGTTGGCCTCGATAACGCCTACTCTCTACTACGCACTCATGACGCGCAAGATGATTCGGTGCTCACGGAAATTTCTCTCTGATCACAGCTCAAAGTAAAATGGCTCGATATCAGTGTACAGAGTAAATGCTAGACCGCACTCATCCCTCGCCCTATCCTAACGCTAATCACCCATCGATCTATGGTAATTTGTTTCATTCTTCTAATGACCAGCCATCGAATTCTTTAGGCTGATGAACGATTACCGAATACCTGATGCACAGTAACTGGTGATAAAATTTCCTCTACTTGTCATATCTATAAGTGTAATTTTTGATTATTTATTATAGATATTTTGGCAGATTTTGAATAATTTATATTGACCCAACTGGGAAAACTCGGCTCCTCGGTGGGATTCGAACAGACGCAGTAGGAGGAAGGCTTTAGTACGGCCAATGCTCTAACCACTTGAGCTACGAGGCCCCGCCGGACGACCCGAAGTATTCAAAATCTGCCAAAATATCTATGAATTACTTGAGCCTGGTAGTCATCTTGTGGATTCTAGGTGAATTACTTGGGAAATCCTGCTTGAGCAGTCAACTTACTGTATCAGATTTGGTGGATTCCAGAAGTTTCAGTTGGTTGAGCGGGTAACTTGATCCAAATATGCTTCAACTCGCGTCGTTCAGCGGGGCCTCGTAGCTCAAGTGGTTAGAGCGTTGGCTATACTAGAGCGCTTCCCTTACTGCGTGGGTCCGAATCCTGCCGTTTTTCACAGTTGAGTCAATATGAATATGTATTACTTAGTAATATACAGCAAGAACGGACTGCCCCACCTAGCCGTCGGTTTTACTTAAATTTATGGCGTTTTGCTCGAAAGATAATACACGCCTGACCCTCGGCCAGAAAATATTTGCTACTATTTTTTGTTCTAAGAAAACCATTTCGTATTTGCACAACGGGATTTCACGTCATAAAGGGTCGAAGACTTTCGATTTTCACCAAAAAGTAATATCGGTAGGTGAAGGCAAGAAACGCTAAATCGTTATTCCTGGTTTGTTGATCTTCATTAAACGACACCTTCTCATACACACCAGAATTTTACTTTCCTGAGCGGCACGGTTACTTTAATTCCGCTCTTAAACCACCTCACTGGACGAGTTTTCAAGACCATACCCATCTTAGCACTTTGTTTCGATTGTCGGTTGTTCGTTGGTATGTCCCGGCAGATCAGCCCAATCTCCTCATCAGTTGCTTGACAGGCTGGGACAGTCGAGGCTACGCTGAATTCACGCGAGCCCATAACTACAGTCAGTGACCGATCGCATGAAATGCGTTTTTGATTAGGGTGGATTACTTAGGTACGGTTACACTATGGTATATTATGAGGCATAACCCTATAATGTTTCGTATTCGCCAGGATGTCGGCTTTTGAATACACTCCTTTTAAACCTCCTGTAGAAAACGTACTCGCTAAGAAACGACTACATAGTTAGCATGTTTTTCACATTGAATTTTGGTGGTCTTATAAATTCAAATATATGTTATAGAAAACAAGCGTTAAAATATGCTTTCTTTTACTCAACTGATGAAGAATCACGTGGTTTTTAAATTTTGTACCTGAAGAAAGGGTATATTTAGCTTTCGACAAATTTTCTCTGTGCCCGAATAACCTTCAGGCTGGTCAGCCGTTGCATTAGCTTTTAGCGATTTCAGTTTACAAGGTGCTTGCTTTTGACGTAAGGAAAATCATATATTCCCCTATAACTTTGAAAAGATACCATGTAGAGTTAGAAAAAATATTGCATTGGATGCGGACTATGTTCTTCATCTCATGAAAAGCATTTGCAAACGGACATGTGCGATGCTGTATGAATGGACATTGCACGGTCTTAAAAATATCATAATTGAAAACTTTTTCAAAAGCTAAATACACCCTTTCTTCAGGTAAAAAATTTAAAGACAACGTGATTCTCCACCAAACGAGTAAAAGAAAGCATATTTTTATGCATGTTTTCTATGAAATATATTTGCATTTATAAGACCATCAAAAATCAGTGGGGAAAATGCATGCTACCGAAGTAGTCATTTCTTACCAAGTACCTTTTCTACAGGAGGTCAAAAAGGAGTGCATATAAAAGCCGACGCCCTGGCAAGTACGAAACATTATAGGATTATGCCGCATAATAATCCATATTGTAACTGTACCTATGTAATCCTCCCTAATCAAAAACGAATTTCAGAATTCCGGTCAACATTTCATGAGATCGGTCATCCTCTATACTGCCTTACACGAGAGGGGCATTGTGTCATGCCTTATATACAGGCCTTCACGCCGTGCTAGCCACTGCTCCTACCAGCTGGTTGATAGCATTAGGAGGAGTCACCTGACCGACTTAATCGCATGCCGGCCTGACGACGCGCATCCACGCCATCCTATCGATCCGCTCACACGGCGTGCGCCAGCCAGGATCGGAGGGGCGCCCAGCCACTCGAGTGGGTCAGAAGGCCAGTCGACAGACGAGCAGCTTATTGGCTCAAATTCGTGTCAGCCTTGAACATTTCCGTATGTACATTTTATCACCAGATTTTCGCTTTTACGACTCAGGGATAGACTCCTTGTCTTCCACCCTTTCTGTGGAGTTTTCATTCCTGGCGATTAGATCGTGGAGAGTTTTTGAGGGGGCCACCGGCTAAGTGTTACGGGAAACACAACAGGTAGCGCCAGACGACCGACTGGTGCGTGAGAGAAGGAAGATGGAGTGATGTCGCTACTGGGGAGTCCACCCCAACGTCACATCAGCCTATTCATCACTGGAACAAGTTTGAAACGCCTATATGCGTTACGACGTGATAAGGTGGCTTGGATGATTGTACCTGGCAGAAGGACTTAGTTTTCGTCAGGACTGAGCTT